>CM040185.1:101423338-101688338 GCA_022606455.1 Callitettix versicolor
TATACCTTAGGTTTTGAGGCAAAGTACTTAGTATACTTTAGGTTTTGAGGCAAAGTAAGCGCGCACTTTCGTCTTAAGCACTGTATTTACCTAATTTTCTTTTTCAGTCTCAGTTTTCTTCCACAGTAATTTCGAAAAAAAATTGTTCGAAATGTTTTTGATTTCTAAGGATTTCTTTTGTTTTCAACAAAATTATCAAATATTTTAGATTTAAAGTCAAAAGAAAAATTAAAGCTTTTCAGGAATCAAATGTATTAAAAATATATCAAATTCGAGTCAATTCAGTCTGTTCCAAAAATGATTACAAAAATAAACAAATTTTATTCCAAAATAATACGCTAGCGATAAAACATTACACAAGACGTAGACTGGAAACTTAATTACTCGGAATTGGTTTAGTAGATTTTGACTGCAAATAAAAATTCTTAATTTAAAAAAAAATGCAAGAAGTTTTAAACAATAAATTCACAGACTAATTATTCAGTATTTGTTGCGCAAGTATTTGTAGCCACTTATAATTGGATAATTCTGGAATACATATGAGCTAAATTTCTATTAAAACCGTTAGAAACGATTTTGGTGGTCCTAATTTTTTCATTTTAAAAATATTTTTTGCCTGAAAAGAATTCTAAATCATCGTTGAAGAAAGGAAGGCAAACTTTTGTTAGCATAAAAAATAGAGAAACTTATAAACTCTATTAGTACACAGCAGCTAATGCACGCGCACTCGCGCACACACACAAAACAAGGAGTTTAATATAAAAACCAATTTTCGCGATATTTACCAATTTATACACGATATCTGAAAGTAGGTTACGTATTCAGTAAAACGAGGTCATAGGTCACAGTGAACCCAGCGTGAGTGGCGAATCAGGTTTAGCATTAAACTGAAGAGAATATAAACAAGTTTACAGGCCGTATTGCAAAAATATTTAGATAATCTATAAGCACTTTACTACCAAACAACTTGAGCACGTAGGCTACTTCACAAACAGTTTTAATAACATTACTGTTTTAGGTCAAAAAAAATTTATTTTGTATATTCTAGTCTAAGTATTACATTTTTTTCATCTTTATATGTGATAGCTTTATTTGCGTTGGAGTATCAGAGTGATTTAAGTTGTATTCTATCACGGCACGCAGCTGTCTCGCTGATGTGATTAAAGAAAATTTACAAAAGTAACTTTTTTATCATACCCATTTTTAAAATTCTGATTTAATCACTACATCAGCTTTTGCGTTTGGTATTGACAGACTGACAAGGAATCAAACATTTCCCTGAGGGCTGGTTTGTTATAAAAGTGTTTTATAATAAATTTTCAAGATATTTGTCCCATTTTAGCTTTCAATCACATCGCTCTTGTCACTTCGTAGGTACAAAACAAATAAATTAAAAAGTAATTATCGAAAAACATATTGATCGAAATGTTTACAACTCGAGGTATTTCTTACTCTAAGGCCTGAAACTGATAAAACATTTCACAATTTACAAAGAAATTAGAACCGAGTATTAGCGTATGTTTGCATGTAGGAACTACTTATTACGTTGACTTGTGTTAATGGCGAATTTCCATTGCAAAATGAGCTATATGAGTGAGCGGCAATTATGGTAATGTCCCGGAATGTCCTGACCTGTTGCACCTTTCGAGGGATCGTTAAAATTACACACACACACACACACACACACACACACACACACAAAATACTAAAATTATATATACATATATAAAATTATATGTGTATATGTATGTGTATGTGTGTATACGTATAGTGTGTGTGTCTCCGTGTATCTGTGTGTTGAAACATGCTAATATTCGCAATTTTGATCCGATTTTTTTATACAAGCTTGGCATAAAATTAGTTTTAGTTAATTTGCTTGGAAAAGTCCTTTACCCAGAAAAACCAGTTCAAAAGTTTCAAAATGGCTGCTGTAGAAATGAATAATAGTTTTATTCTATTCATAAAATTATGAATAAATAAATAAATGAATAAATAAATAATGAATAAACGACAGAATCTGAATTTTAAATATTCAGATTCTTACGTTTAATTGACAGATCGTCATTTAATTGTTTAATACAATATTTGTTGTGTAAATAGCTGTGGTGCCGAGCACATACTGTTTGGAAATACGAAAACGAACATGGCGGCGGTCAAGGTTCGTTTTTTTAATTTTAATGTAATTTAAAAAGTTGATCAATGCGGATTTAAATGTTCATTACGATGACGAAATCAGAAAGTTATTGTTACAAATTCGCTTTGATCACGACAGCAAATAATATATTATAGTGATACAACTAACTTGTTGTTTTATTTTTAGGCAACTGTTACATTAACAAAGCGGGATCTAACACTTCCAACTACAACAAAGATCTAGGCCTAGCCATTATCAACTGAGCAAATATAATTTCATTTTGACGTTTGTAGGCTACATCAAGCAAATGTATTGATTTAAACTTACACAAACAAGTGACAAGCAAAGCGGCCCAAACTTAAGCTTTAAGCAACAATCAAAGCGGCCTAAACCTAGACTTTAAGCAACTATCAAATCTGCTCAAACCTAGGCTTTAAGCAACAATCAAAGCGACCTAAACCTAGACTTTAAACAACTATCAAATCTGCTCAAACCTAGGCTTTAATCAACAATCAAATTGGCCCGAACGTAAACTTTAAGCAACCCAAACGTAAGCTTTAAGCAACAATCGAAGTGGCCCCAAACATAGGCTTCAAACAACAATCAAACTGACCCGAATGTAAACTTTAAGCAACAATCAAAGCAACCTAAACGTAAGCTTTAAACAACAATCGAAGTGGCCCCAAACTTAGGCTTTAAGCAACAATCGAAGTGGCCCCAAACACAGGCTTCAAGCTACAATCAAATTGGCCCGAACGTAAACTTTAAGCAACAATCAAAGCAACCCAAATGTAGGCTTTAAACAACAATCGAAGTGGCCCTAAACTTAGGCTATAAGCAACAATCGAAGTGGCACGAACGTAGACTTTAAGCAACAATCAAAGCAGCTCAAATTAGGCTTTAAAGAATCGAAATGGCCCAAACCTAGGCTTTAAGCAACAATTGAAGTGGCCCAAACCTAGGCTTTAAGCAACAAGCTCTGCCTACTTTAAGAATCCGGTTGCACAGTAATCGATAAAAACAAAAACATGAAAACTTAAATTTCTCAAAATTGGTTAAGCAGATATTGCTCAAAGTTTGGTAATTTATGAAGATTTATAACTCAGTTTAATGTATAAAATTTTAAATAAAATAAATTTACTTAAAAAAGTAAACTTATAAATAAAACAACCCTTACCGCCATTTATTTTTTTAATTTTTAGTTCTAATAGCTTATTAAAATTGTTAACTTGTTTTGATACAATATTGTTTTTAATTTGTATGCTTTCTTAACCAAATTTGTATGGGCACTAAAACGTTTGAAAAATTAACACATGATTCTCAGACAGACGAGTAGACTTAGGACCCGCTATACTACTGTACGCACTGTACGCACTGTACGTACTGTACGCACTGTACGCACTGTACGCACTGTACGCACTGTACGCACTGTACGCACTGTACGCACTGTACGTACTGTACGTAGGCCTACAAGTTCGTTAACGAGCAACATTTATTTATTACAGTTTCAAAATAGCGGCCAAACGGCCAAATCTTTAAAAATGCCAAACGTTTTGGTCCTAAAAGATTTTAAAACTAATATGTACAGATTTTAGTGCCTTTTATAACGGCGCTAAATAAATTTGAAAACAGAATTTCAAAAATAATAAGAGATAAACAGAGAAAGAAAACTTTTTAAATTTCCTTCAATCGAGTCAGCAATACAGCTGGTGAAGCGAATTTTTTCTTTTTCTTTTGTAATATGAAAATATTTTAGTTTCTCAAGTGTGAAATGTCTCTGGGAGGGAGTATGTAAGTGTTGGTAACAGCAAAGACAACACTTTCTGTTTCTGTTTCTACCTGTACTTAAAATTAACTCCCCCTAACCCAGCGCATTGCTTGCAAATCTTGTCTTAATTTTACACAAATGTTTACATAAGAATGTTTCCAGAACATCTAATATTATTCGAATTGAAGGTTGAGGGTCGAACTGCTTCAACTCTGTTGTCGCCATTTTGAAATTTTCTAAAACAATACCAAGCGAGGCATAGCCTCAACGCACTCACCTCGAGTAGGAAATCCTTCCCGCCGCGTGTACTTGTTTGTCTCCACCGTTAAACACATGATTGTTTGTTACAATGGTTAATTACCTAACGAAATCAACATGGCTGAACCATTTTGTTTACCACAAATCGATAGTTCTAAAACCAGCCTAACCCTGAAGCTAAGGCTTTCTTAGGAAATTCCGAGGGTAAGCATCCGTATATATAAATAACAAGGAGCTTTAGTGTTCATCACTACCCGATTTGTTTTCTTCAAACCGACACCACCATGGTAAGTGCAACATTTTCGTTTTATATTTAAATAATTTTCTTTTTCTGAAAATTAGTTTCTAAATCGCACAGTTTTTGAAAGAAAGTGGAAAAATCATGCTTTGTCCTAAAACTGTACATTTCCAGCACTGAAAGCGTTTTTTTGTCTTTAACAAATTTCTATTTTTTTCAAAAGTTGAATTTGTTGTGTTGGAAACACATTCACTGTAAATGTGTAGCACATTTGGGTGAACCTTTATTTTTAAATACTGCAATACTTTATAACTATTTACTTTTATAACTAGGCTATCCGACTGTTCGTGTGCTGAATTTGCAAACGCACACCGTAGTTATAAACATATGTGTAGTAATTTGATCGGTTAAAACTTTTTTGAGGGGCAATAAAAATCCAAAAATATATCAATGTGTATAATTTAAACTTTAGTTCAAATTTACTGTAGTTTCATTAAAATTTGCATCATATTTAGTGTGTCCTTCGATATGTTTTTGAAAATGTTCAAGTTCTTAAAGTATAATAACGAGTAAGTAATTTAACCTCACTTTTGTACTTTCTATTTCAACTTAATATTGTTGCTAAAAAATTGTTTTTAAATTGTGAATTAAAACATATGCACGTGTTTATACAGTTTAAGGAGCTTAAATATTTATGTTTTAAATAAAAATTATTGATACGACTGTACGACAAGTTGAAAGAATAAATTTACAAAACAAATTTTTACTGGCACGCAGTTAAGTTGTAATAGGAACATTATTTCTATTTGTAAGGAAACAGATAGTTTTATTTTATTTAAGCTTACAACATAAATGTTACAGCGACTGCTAGTGGTGTGGGCCGCGATGGCCCTGGCTGTTGTCTCAGCCAATCCTAAGTTCAAAGGAGCTCCGAAGCCTCCAGCACCTCCGGCTCCGCCTCCGTTCATCTCGCTCAGCAGGACTTTCGCTCCGACCTCGTTCTCGCATTCAGCTTCTGTCTCGACATTTTCACCGCCGTCGTTTGCTCCTGTATCGTTCGCAGACTCTGTGGGTGTAGCGTTCCCTAAATCTGAATATGCTCCACCGCCACCACCGCCCCCTCCACCACCAAAGGAATATGGACCTCCTGCCCCTTATCCGGCCGAAGCTCCTTATCCGGCGGAACTACCAGCCCCGCCACCGCCGCCGCCACCACCACCACCACCACCACCACCACCACCACCACCAAAGGAATATGGACCACCTGCTCCATACCCAGCACCGGCACCTCCTCCACCACCTCCACCGCCACCACCAACAGAATATGGACCTCCAGCTCCATACCCAGCACCAGCACCACCACCAAAGGAATATGGACCACCTGCTCCATATCCAGCACCGGCACCTCCTCCACCACCACCACCACCACCGCCGCCGCCGCCACCAACAGAGTACGGACCTCCAGCTCCATACCCAGCACCTGCTCCACCCCCTCCTGAACCAGTTTATGGCCCACCAGCACCGCCTCCTCCTCCTCCTCCACCACCACCCCCTCCACCACCACCACCACAAGAGTATGGACCTCCTGCACCTTATCCAGCACCTGCTCCACCACCTCCTGAACCAGTTTATGGACCACCTGCACCTCCACCTCCACCACCGCCACCTCCACCTCCACCACCTCCGCCACCACAAGAGTATGGTCCTCCTGCACCTTATCCAGCACCTGCTCCTCCACCTCCTGAACCAGTTTATGGACCACCTGCACCTCCTCCTCCACCACCGCCACCTCCACCTCCACCTCCACCACCTCCACCACCACAAGAGTATGGTCCTCCTGCACCTTATCCAGCACCTGCTCCTCCACCTCCTGAACCAGTTTATGGACCACCTGCACCTCCTCCTCCACCACCGCCACCTCCACCTCCACCACCACAAGAGTATGGTCCTCCTGCGCCATATCCAGCGCCTGCACCTCCCCCGCCGCCACCACCTCCGCCTCCACCACCACCACAAGAGTATGGTCCTCCTGCGCCATATCCAGCACCTGCACCTCCCCCGCCGCCACCACCTCCGCCTCCACCACCACCACAAGAGTATGGTCCTCCTGCGCCATATCCAGCACCTGCACCTCCCCCGCCGCCACCACCTCCGCCTCCACCACCACCACAAGAGTATGGTCCTCCTGCGCCATATCCAGCGCCTGCTCCTCCACCACCACCACCGCCACCACCACCACCGCCACCCCCACCACCAAAACCAGCTAGTGTATACGGACCTCCGGCACTATAAAGAAGTTCGTAAAGTTTTAGTTTCTAAAAACGAAATCGAGTCAACTTTAAAATATATAAAGAAAAATCCCTAAAAAGATGTGGATGTATTACGGACTGCTGTTGTAGTAAAGTAATGCATCGCTGGCTTTCATCGGTAAAGTAAGTCTGTATGTGTGGTGTGAACGTTCGCGAGAGGTCTTATGTATTGTTTAGTTTTATTGTATTTTATTATTTAATTTAACGACATTTATTTGTATGTGATTGAATAAAACTAATTAAAACATAAAGAATGTGTTGCATTTATGTTGCGTGATAGGAGCAAACTTTTATCAAAGTAGTTTTATTTTTAGTTATAATTGTCAATGGAAAATGAGCTATTAGAGCAAATACATAGATTCTGTGTTACAATTTTTTGAAAACCTGGTTTTACCAACGTATCAGCGTTAAAATTCGCATAAATTAGCATTTTCATTGTGAAATTTCATTGAATATATGAAAATGAACCTCACTTCGGTCAGAGTTCAATCAAATTTGACATTATATATATATATATATATATATATATATATATATATATATATATATATATATATATATATATATATATAATTAATGTGTCAATTGTTGAATTGTTTAGACTAAATGGTTTCTCACTAAAATCCATTAAACCGTTGCAAAATAGCAGCTACTTCAAAATTTTAAAAAAATAGTAACGTTCTTATTTATATTTTTTTTAAATCTCTTGTCACTAACATAATTTCAAATATTAAATTTCCATATTGATGAAATCAAATTTTTTAATTTCATTTAAAACGCTGAAATGAAGCTTACCTTCGTAGGACAAACAGTCCAACTGCTCGATAAATGTGGTTTGGTTCGCCATTATATTCGTGTGACAAGCGATTATTTGAATGCCAGTTTTAAAATTCAAAACTAACTGTGCATCCTTATTTCACTAAAATTTCAAATTTGGAAATCGGCAAAAACCCAGTGGTGAAAATCTCACAGAATAGATTACTCAAAATAGCCTGGACATATTTTGCTTAAATTTTCATCATAAATAAAGAACCACATCTGAAGTTATTGAACAAAATCTGTATTATTATTAAATGATTATAACAAGTGAAAGCTTGATTGATTAGATTTTCATTCTTCATTAGTTCGATCAAATTATATTTAAATATAGGCCTACCGCTTTTAAACATATGACTCTGTGGGGTACTTTCTCAATTATAAACACATTTTTAGTCTTTTTGCTCAACTCAAGGCCCTCTTGTCAGAGTTACCCCAGTAAAGAGAATCTCGTTTAAAGGACTTTAATGGTAACGTAAAAAATGGTCTACCGACTTTTTTAACATTTTGCAGTATTTACTGGAGGCATACGACCTCAATTTATCCAAATAAATCTTCGATTTAACGTGATTTTTCACATTTTTAAATTCAATAAAGATTAGGGCTGTGTATGATTCCTCTGCTTGCTGATCCATGCGAAATAATCACTTAGACTATTACATTACATTAATGGTACAACTTCGGAAATTAAATGTTCCTGCATTCTAGCGGTAATTTAAGAAACTACTTCATATTTTTAAAGTAAAGTAGAAAGTTGTCCAATCTTTGAATTTCAAAACAGAAATACCTCTCAGACGTTTTAATGATTATCATATTTTGCTGTTTTTTTTATTTAAAACTACTCAAGTAAAAAGTGAGTGTTTTTAACGTATGGTGTTCTTTTTTTTACTTTTTATTACTAATCATATTATCATATTACAATCGTTAACAACGTAAAGTACCTCACCTAAAGGACTGCTTAAGCAGTTTTGACACTAGGCTATATATATATATATATATATATATATATATATATATATATATATATATATATATATATATATATCCGCAGTGTCTTGCTCAATTGATAATGTAACTAAGGAAGTAAGCCTATCCTATAGCATTGTGCTTCTTAAATAAGTTTTAATTAATTTTAATTTCAGTTCTCCACTCACTAGCAACTGTCACTGTTATTGTAAGTAGTATGCGTAAGGCAATTAATATATTTGGATATAATCCTTGCAAAGAATTTGTTTAATGAAATTTAATACACGTAGATGTGTACTTTTTTGAGAATTCGCTGAGTTATTAATTACAGACTTAACACTAATCAATTCGTCACACAACATTGTACCATCAATATCTGACCGTGAATTAACATTCAGTGACTTTTGTTTGGTAGTTTATCAATGCAAAATAAAAAATTTCATTTATTTGCATAATCATTAAGCTGCTCAAATCTTTCTTTGATTGATGTTAAAGCTACATCTAATAATAGGTTAAAAAAGCCTTCTTCTAATTTTTTTCTCTGGGCATTGAATTGGCTCATCTGAAGCGACTTCATCAAATTGACATTTCATGCGTCGTACTCTCTTAAGTGGTTTAATCACAGATCCAATATTTATTTCTTCCGTTAATTCTCTTGCATCAACCATAGTTCTCTTAAATTCAAAGTGTCTGTAATTTTGTAAAAAATCAATGCAGTTCTTTAACATGTTAGTGCATTGAACAAGGTCCATGTCATTTGCTTGGAGTGATTTACTTACAATATTATTCTGAAACAATACATCATACCACGTAATCAACAATACCAAAAATCTAGTTCTTTAATTGTTCTGACAATATAAGTGCTTCATGTGTTATATCTTTGTTTCATTTTCAAATATTGTTATTAAAGCATCATGGACGTTGCCTATTCCATATCTTATTGCTTTAAGGTTTTCTATTTTTGCTTCCCAACGAGTGTCGCTTAATTTTTTAAGTGCAAAAATTTTAACATGGCTTGTCAATACACTCCAACGGGAAGTTGATGCCGAAAATATTTTGAATAATCTTTATATGACTCCGAAAAAATTAACGGAATTGACAGATGAATTAAAGAGAAAGGATTAATCTTTCAAACAATATCAATTTAACAAACAATTCTATTTAAAATTATTTACTAGGTCAAATATTAGTTCGAAAACAGGCAATATGGCAGACGCTTAGAAGAAAATGCGAGTACTAGAAATTAGTGTGTGTGCTTATGAATTTATTTTAACAATTTATATACAAATTTCATAAAACATGCTAAATAAATCTTAGAATCTCTACTTTCTAATGGTATTTATTTTATTAAGATTGCAACAGGAAAAATGTGTTAAAACAGTGTGTTAAGGTAACAGTGTTTTCAAGCTGACTACATTTTGCTCTTTGCCTAAATGCCTTGGTTAAGGGGAACTTTTAGTTTGGTCGCTGCCACTGTCTAAATTGTGATCTCGTCTTATAAGAACGATTGTTAAAATGACGCTAGAGCTGCTATCCTCTCCAACCACCGTTTGGAGTCTCACAGCGAATATAGCTTCCTCTTTGAGGAAGCAAAAGTATTACAACCATAAAGTTGACATTTATATTTTTTTTATGTGGGGGAAATCAAATGAAATTTGCATTTATAATCATTTCATTCATTCATTTTAAGATTATTTAAAGTTTATTTTTATTGATAACTTTAAAAACCTAGACAGTAGCGCTCTAACTGAGCTAGTGCCGTCCGACTTCGCCTCCCCTCCAATGGCTGGCACTGCATAAAAGTAAGTTCAATTTGCTGATAAAATTAGAACTATTTTAGATACAAAAACTATTTATTGAAAAAAAAATTTACAAACCTTAAAATTATTTTCCTTCTTAGCTCCCACAATTTTGTAGGCACTTGTCAGCGCAGCATAAGTTTTTGTATGCCTTCTTCAAAAAACATTGCTACCTGTGTTATCAACTATGTAACACAGGAGGTTCTTTGGGCTCATCCTCATTGTTGAAGTTTCGACCACCAAGTAACGATTTCAGGTGCAAAAAGAGATGACGAGCCATGACTTTACAGAGGAGGACCAAACTGGCTACAAAGTCCTGTAAGAGGTGTCACAATGTGATGTTATGCATTGCCATGAATCAAAGCAATACCAGTTGTGAGCATTCCTTGGTGCTTATTTTGTATTACATAACACAGTTTCCTAACTTGCACTGATTGTTTCACCTTGTGGTAAAAACCCCACCAGTAGAATTTTGTGTTTGTATGTCTGTCCCAACCAATGTGCACAGTTTTTTGAGTTGTAAAGATTAGCTTGGCTTTATTGTCTTTGCTGGTGATGAAGTATGCTTCTGTTCTATCGACTGTAGTTTTGATTCAAGAGTTTCATAACCAAAATCTCATCCCCAGTCACTATCTCGCTCATAAAATCATTACCATTTTTGTTGTTGAGGCCATTGTTATGTTAAATTAAGACAGAGGTAAAGAGAGGGGGTAATTGTCAATAGTTAGTCCCTTATATGTTTCAGTTATAGGTAGGTTCAGTTGCAAATAACGGGCATCCAGTGTGGGGAGTGATAAGAACATTTTCCCTTTAGAGCCATGCATCATCATTGACAGCTTCGGGTGCACTTGTCTTCAAGAACCATGTCTACAAAACATCACACCTTATACAGTCCACTCAAAGTTACATTGCCGGTAAGATTAGACTTAGTTAATTTTATTCGGCAATCCACTGTGCCAACTTTACTATGTGAAAAAGTCACAAGTACACTGTGTAACCTGTGCTTTTGTTTCATTTTCAAATATTGTTATTAAAGCATCGTGGAAGTTGCCTATTCCATATCTTATTGCTTTAAGGTTTTCTATTTTTGCTTCCCAACGAGTGTTGCTTAATTTTTTAAGTGTGAAAATTTTAACATGGCTTGTCAATACACTCCAACGGGAATACACTTAACTGTCTTTTTGTATTGCTCTGTAGAAGTTTTAACTGGCACAGTTTAGAGAAACAATTCCATTAAGATTCTGAAATTTGTTGAAATTCTTATAAAGAGTAGAAATTTTAAAGTTATAGTTTTCCTTCAGTGATGTATTTTCTAGACTTGCTAGGCATCCAGACAAGTCAAAGGAAATCCTAACAAATATGTCAGACCTACTATTTAGCATGTCAATACTTATTCGTTCTCTGCATTACATGCATTATTTACAAAATATAACATTGATCAAGTTTTCTTTGCTTCATACTTGTATCTCATTTGAATGCAGCATTATTGCACAATCACTCAGCCACCACCGTACCAGCCAGCCATTCACCCATTCCTTCACCCATTCACTGACGCCATCCTCATAGTGATATGACAGTGGTACTTTGTACTATGTGTCTGTACATACCAGTAAAACGTGAGCAGCCACTTTTGTTTTAGTGCGTGAGGTTTGCTGCAAGTGTCATAAGGTCTGTAGTTTTGTTTTTAGATGTTTAGCACTACATCGATTGTTATAAAAAAGCTGTAAGTAGATTTTCAAATGAAAAAGTGTTGGGAATGGAAGAATTTTATATTTGCATTGGAATGTCATATATTAATTCTATATAAATATATTTGTATACTTCAAATCTGATTTTTCAATTGAGCAGACACTTTTAAGCACTAAAACAAAAGAATAATATATTGACTAAGCAATAGAATGGTTAGGCCAGTGAAACTCAGTAGAACAAACCTAAAGGACTGGTTAATGTTAGTTGTCTTTTTTTGTAACTGATAAATATTAACACAATAAAAAACTTTGTAACTCTTACTACAATATTTATAATGGTTTCATTTAATTTTTCCCGTTATCTGGATAATTTTGTATGGTAAAAAATATTATTTAAAAAAATGTGTCCACTTAATTGGGAGCTGGATAAATGAGGTTCCACTGATTCCCAGTTCAGACAAGTTTTACTGAGCAAACAAATTATGTTTTTGTAATGGGCTTTATGAGACCACATGGTTGTGTTCATTTATAGCTTTATTTATAACTGTTTTAATTCTTTACAGCAAAACACAAGTTACACAGTGGAACTGAAACGGATTACTTAAGTCACTTAGGTTTTACTATGAACAAATGTCTAACTGCCAAATTATTGAATGAAAGAAATCATTTTCAAGACTTTACTTTTTTGAATACATTAAAAGTCATTAGTTGAAAAAAATAGGTAAAATACTCATAATGTCATAATTCATATTTTAAAATTTAAAGAATGATCGTGAAGTCTAACTTACAATTATTACTATTTTAGAGCTAATTAAAAATTACCAAGTACACCAACATCACTTATTTTGAATGAATATTTTCTAATTATGGTTCAGATCTGTCATGTTAACAATTTATTTTTTAAATAAGTCAATCATCAAAACAAATGAGTTATCATCTTGGTAAAAATTTGAAACGTAAAGGTTGATCTGGTTTGTTGATTAGATGAGATTTTACATCAAGTTTCGCTCCAAGCCATGTGACTTTGTAACTTCGAATTATCTGTAAACATGTTATAAACAAAAGCTATTAAAATAAAGCTTATTTTTATTATCTATTTACTGCTTAATTAGAACATCTACAATTATCTATCAAAGTGACAAATATATTTTAGATATTTAGTATTCATTCAACTTTACAAATGGTTAAATCTAATATTTAATCAGTCAGTTACTTTTTTTGATAATTTTATTTGTTATGCATAAATGTATGCACGTTATAAATATCAGTCAATCTATATTAACACTTAACCTATTTGTTTGTTTGTTTGTTTGTTTAGTCACAGGTTTAACAAGAATACTGACACATTTATTTTGCAGAGAAGGTATTAAGCTTGTTCACCTTAACAAGACTTAAAAAAATTACACTACCATTTGAATATTATACAAATTACATGAAATACTTTGCATGTAGCCTGTCCACGTTTGAAATGGAAGCAACTAAGGATAATTGATTGTGTTAGCGCCTCTTGAGTTTATCAGGTTTAAAGGAAACAAGTGAGATCTGGAGGATTGGTGAAAGCTAGCACAAGTTATGCCTGACCAACCTTAAACAAAATGTCAAAAGGAAGAAATTATCAGTTTAAATTAATAAATCACTATACAAATAATAATAATCAAAACAAGGAAATTGGTAACAAGACTTCTGAAAGGCACTGTGAGAACTGTTGTGAGATAGTGTAACTTTTTTTCATTATTTAAATAGAAGTTTACCTATTATGAATATATAAATATTTGTTTTACTTCAAGCCAAAATTATAATTATAAAAAAATATAATTTCAAAAAGTTTTTTAATTGAATTTTTTAAAAACATTTAATTTTGAATTTGTCCCTGAGGCCAAAAGTCAACATGTCTGCACCACCTTAATAATTTTGCAAAATTTATTCTTTTTCTAGCTAGAATATTCAGATTACAAAATATATATTAGCCGAGATAAACAGTCAGAGTTAAAATCAATTCAACATTACAATGAAATTCACTAGAAAATTTTGTGAACTTTTGCAGATTGTTGAATTTACTAATTAGCACATTCAAAGCTAGAATTCAAATACAACTGCACAGTAATCGGTGGTAGCCAGACCTTTGAAGCAGTTTTTAGAACTGGTTTACTGAAATTTTATTGCAGTGCCCATGATTTTAGTCGAACTTTAGTTTTTTTTAACTAAACACTCACAACCTTAGGTTTTAGACAACCACTATTTATTTTGTACTATTTCACTTTGAATCTTTCAAATTCATATTTTTACAAGTCTGTCTTAGTAGTACAGCATTCCAAGGTCAAATAAAAATTCTACATCATGTTGATGCTAAATATCAACTTACATTTAAAATTTAATGTAGTTGAGAATTACTGTGTAGCTAATACTCCAGTTGTAGTTTTCATGTCATTGGTTGTCATGTTGGTTGCGGCTTTGGGTATCGAAGGGAAATAGTATTTTCTTGCTTTAGTGTTCTGCGGTATGTTTTTTTTTTTGTGTGAGCACTACAAGGAATAGCTAGTGACTCGGAGGTCCTCCTCAATGTTCTGCCAAACAATAATTACACCAGAAAGAATGAAGGGGAACTATAAATCTGACAGAAACCAGTAGGTAGATAACAGCAGTAGTTAAAACTAACAAAAGAGGCTTCCAGTGTGTGTGTGTGTGTGTGTGTGGAGATACAAAGCAATTTGCCGGCAAGGAATGTGGTAATACAGTGTAATTAGTGTTGTGAACTCGATTCACAGGTGCAGGCTGTTAAAGTCTAGGAGAGAAGTTCGTGGTCACTAGTCAGGTAACACAATATTTCTGTTAATATAATTATTATCTTGACCGTACCTTACTGATTGCTTAAATAATCAAACTGATTATTGTATTATCAAGGCCTAAGTAAATTTATCATTACTGTTATTATTTTTTAAAACTACACAGAACGACTTTACAAGAAAAAGTATACCAGGTTGCCACTTGCTGTCTCTCTATGCCATAGTATATTTCTTAATCCATACTTCTCAAGTAGTGAGAAAGGTTTTGTTAATTTCCTTCTATACTAAACGAATATACTTACCCTTAGAAGTAATGTTTGCAAATTTTGTTCCGCAAGTCTACGAGCTATACATGTCCGAGGACCATGGCCAAATGGTAAAACCAGGTACGGGCTGCAACTATTATAGTGTTTTGAATCTTTAACCCACCGCTCAGGAAGGAACTTCTCTGGCTCTGGAAAATACAGTTCCAAACGACAGGACACTTGGTTCTGAGTCACTACAACTGTCTGCAATAATTCGGACATAAATAAATACTGTATTACTCCTTAAGTATAATTATCGCTGAGTAATGTTATAGATGCAAAGTTATACTTTTCAAAATTTCTCAGATTTTATAAAATGATTTTGTAACTATTCTACAATGATCACTATATGAAACTTATTATGTACAATGATTCTTTATAGTTATTTAATAATACGAATAAAGAAAACTTAAGTTTATAAGCACAAATTAAAAAGATATAAAACCTACACAAGGACTATTTTTACACATGGACTATTTTTAAAGATATTAAAAGAAAGAATAATGGGCAAATTTGAGCAGTAATCTTTTAGCAATTAGGAATTTATATCAGATAACAAATAAGGGCACTGTATCAGTCCTTTTAAAGTGAACTTTACTATGGAATTTTGTATCTTTCTTTTTATTGTACGATAAAAATGTTAAAAAGGTTATTGACATAACATTTTTTGTTTTTGTAAATCTTATTCCATCATATCAGCAAGACACCTTGTGTGAATAATTTCTCTTGTTAAATTGTTTTATAAAAATATTCGTTTACAACATTGTGTCCATTCTTCAATATTTCAACTCACCCCTTTAGGTACAAAATATCCTGACAATACTACATCTTTTGCTAGGATTCGTCCGATACCAACAGATATTGGATTCATTCGGAATGTTTCCTTAATAACTGCTCGTGTGTACTGTGCTTCATTAAGAATCTGATTTGTGATCGGTTGATTTTTGTCGATCAATAAGTTTAAAGCTTCTGCGTGCAACTTGTCTTGAACCTGTGGATTTGTGCCCAAGTGGTACAACGCAAAGCTACTTGTGTATGTAGTCTGAAAAAAATAAATTAAAAAGTGTTTTACTGTAGATAAATGCTCGCAGTTATAGTTAATTGATTAGTGACTGGATATGATTTAATACAACACTGCAACACTTATACTTACACAACTATACTAACAAATAATAGGTTTCAGCCAATTGCTACATGAATGTAACCTAGGTATTTCTCCTTCCCTTTACACTAATCACTGATGTTTCAATGATGTTGTATTAAAATGTTGTCATTACCAAAACAATAGGAACACTCAACTAGTTTTGCACTAAACTCTCAGTACTTTTTTCCAGCTTTCACCTACTAACCATTCTACAAACATCAATGGAACAAATTCTTCCACCCGACTGGTTTCTAATGCACATGTATCTCAGGTATAAACCTACACACTTCTGCCCACGTAACTTCCAAGCTCACCAACAACAGCTTATCACTGATCGGTGAAGTCAAAAAGAGTTGATCCATACTCATGAAACATCATGTATTATTTCTATACACACAAATGATAGCAAATGTATGCACAAACAATAATAAACTATAATTTAATAACAATTTTTAAGAAAGTAATTTTTGTAAGGCAGGAGGCAGAAGTGAAAACTTTAACTAATGAGAGTAGACCTATAATTTACATTTGTTTAAATAAATTACTTATTTTAATTTTATTAATAAACAAATATTTTATTATTTACTGCTGAAACTTATATTAGTGCTCTAACCATTTATAATGGCTGAGCTGGCATGTATTATAATGGTGTTTATAAACACAATTTAAATATTTATTAATGAACTTATTTATACAACTCTTATACAACCTATGAGTGTGGCATGAAATCGAATGTTTTTCCCTTCTAAAACCTTTGATTAAATGGTATGTGTACATTTCCCACTTATTTTGTTATATTATCCCTTACACTATACTCTACACTTTACAATCACCTTAAAATAATTCTGTCTCTTCATTTGAAATTATTGTAACTTCAACCAGTAACTTTGTACTTTTAATCTAGAAAGTTAAAAAAAATCAAATATTGAAATTACAACCAATTTGTTTATACAAAAATTAGACCTAACTTCAATATGAGACATTTTAATTACTTTTTGTGCAAGTGCCACATGCTCAACTTCAGCGCAATTAAAAAACAAAAAAACTTTGAACAACATTTATTGTTGTTATTCTGAAAAAAAAAATTGAATAAATTTCTGAATCAAACAAAATTTGTTAAACCTTTTTGTTGCCATTTAAATAGTATGTACAATTATTTAATGTTTACTGTGTCAATTCCTGCTAACAGCATATCTACGGCCATTCCTGTGACGTCCTTGGTGTCCACCTCTGTCATGGAAAGGTACTGATCCAGAAGAGAAGAGCCCTCATTGTTGTTTCTTTCCTTTTCCAATTTTTCTAATACAACCCTAAAAACAAACCATTTTTGTATATCTAGAGAAATTTATAATGGGTTCCCTACCTTACTAGTTACAACCTCAGCAATCAGCATATCAATTTCAGCTTCCTAGCTCTAAACATTCCATATTTAGATTTCAAAATGGCCCCATTTTGGATTTATCAATCAAAATTTTGGGGAAAAACATACTTGCCTTTTTCTGTTATGGTCTTCCAAAATAGAAATAACTTTTACTTTCACTGTTCCTATACATTAGCTACAAGCTATAGATCCCACAATACAGAATATCGAATACTTACTTCTCTAATATGTGAAGTGCATGTTCTAATTTCTGATAAAGTGGTGTACGAAACTTTCGCCATAATTGAGGACCATTATCAGTTCCTAACACACAACTATTAGCAGTAAACGCAGCTAAAATCAACTGAGATGATTGAGAATTAGGAGCAAGTTCTTTTGATGAAAAACTTTCAAGTTTTTCGGCAAAAATAATCATGTAGGTCACTGCAATATAAGAAAATGTTTAACGGTAAAACAGAAGTAATATACAAAGTGGTTTATATAAGAATAAATTGGATACATTTTGATAGAAATATTATCAGTATATGTTTTGAGATAGAATATCATTTGTAAGTTACCTGTACTGGTTGTTTACAATGTTATTTCAGTGGAAATCTTTTTTAAGTTTGACTTCCACAAAGTAAAAGCTTCAAATTTCAATAAATAATAATAATAATAATAAATAATTTCAATAAATAATGTACAGACAAATGTATTTGAATAAAATATATGCACAAGAGTCATCTTTGAATTGTAAA
Source organism: Callitettix versicolor (assembly GCA_022606455.1). Taxonomy (NCBI): domain Eukaryota; kingdom Metazoa; phylum Arthropoda; class Insecta; order Hemiptera; family Cercopidae; genus Callitettix; species Callitettix versicolor. Next base: position 101,441,665 of record CM040185.1, read on the forward strand.
TGAACTTAACCATTATGTTTTCTATTAAGCCTCCTCATACACGAGTAATAGTTTGAGAAACTGTTTTGGGCTAAGTCACTGTCTAAACTTGGCAGTATACTGTACAGTGACATAGCTACAATGGGGCAACCGGGGCATTCCCCTGGGCTACCAAGTCTTGAACTCCCCTCCCAAAAAAGAAAGTGGGAAAATGAATATTACATATATATATACATACATACACAACCACACACACACTCGAGGTGTGTTGAGAAAGTAACGAGAATTTTAATTTTTTGAACAAAATATTTATTTTTTCTTCTACATTGATGTTGTCGCCTTCAAAATAGTCCCCATTGGAGATTATGCACTTGTACCAGCACTTCTTCCAATCCTCAAAACACTTCTCAAACTCAATCTTTGAGATAGGCTTTAGTTCTTTCAGCGATACGCTTTGAATGTCATCTACGGCTGTAAAACGACGGCCCTTTAAGGTTCTCTTTATTTCATAGTCTGGCGAATATGGAGGCTGGGACATAGTTACAGTACTGTTTTTGGCCAAAAATTCATGAACAAGCAATGAAGTGTGAGCTGGTGAATTATCGTGATGCAAAGCCATGACTTGTTTTTCCACAGATCCAGGCGTTTTTTTACTGATTGCTTCATGCAAACGGCGTTGAACTTGTAGGTAGTACTCCTTATTGACTGTTTCACCTGGTGGCAGGAATTCACGATGCAATATGTCATTAATATTGAAGAACACAGTGAGCATAACCTTCACGTTCGACCGCACTAGTCGAGCCTTTTTCAGTCTTGGCGAGCCAGAATGCCTCCACTGGGATGATTGAGCCTTAGTTTCGACGTCATATCTGTAAACCCATGTTTCTTCACCTATTAATACGTTTCAGTAATTCTGCATCGTTGTTGTCTTCATTTAGTGACTCCTGAGCAACTTCCATTCGCCGCTGTTTTTGTTCAAAATTCAACAATTTTGGAATGAATTTTGCTGCCACGCGTTTCATACACAAAACATTGGAAACAATGTCATGACATGATCCAATTGATATGCCAACATCATCAGCGACCTCTCTAATTGTGATTTGACCATTTCTTTTATAACCATTTCTTTCACTTTTTCCACGTTTTCATTGGTTGTTGATGTGCTGGAGCGTCCAGGGCGTTCATCATCTTCAACGTCTTCACGGATTTCTTGGAAACGCTTATACCACTGGTAAATTCTTGCTTTACTCATAGCAGACTCAATATAGGCTGTGTGTTAACATTTCACACACTTTGTTACACTTTATTCCATTTTTTACATAAAATTTGATACAAATTCTTTGATCCATTTCTTTTAACAAACAAAAATCGCCAAGCTCATAAAAACATGTCCAATCTTAGTAGCTGTGACAGACAAAGTCAACAATGAAAACAGCTGAAAGTTTTATCATACTTCAAGAGCATATATACAAACATAATAAAAAAAATATTTGACAATTGCACTCTCCAAGCCCGCAAAATTAAAAAATTCTCTTTACTTTCTGAACACACCTTGTGTGTGTGTGTGTGTGTGTGTGTGTGTGTGTGTGTGTGTGTGTGTGTGTGTGTGTGTGTGTGTGTGTGTATATATATATATATATATATATATATATATATATACATACACACACACACACAGGCCAATTTGGACTAAAGAAGCTTAACTAATAACTTGTTTTTCAATTTTTTTCAGACATTAGATTAAAGACTAGATGAAGGGATTATTACAAGCCAAGGCACTGCAATCTACTGACCTATTGTGTAACTAAACCTCTTAAATACCTAGTTCAGCAGATTGGTGTCCTTAATAAGTTCCAACAACCCACTGACTAGCTCACATTTAAGGTTGATAATGTGTAACTTTTATAAAAATTTTTATAAATACAGTTTATTTTCAAAACGTTTTGGTCTTTTCGGCCTTACCAATGTATTTAAGTCAGCGCCAATGACCGTGACCTCGGATGTACCTGGTGTACGAAAACAGGAGATTGCTAATATTATGCTTACATTCAAGAAAGAGACGAGACAATTCTTCCAAGAAATCTTTCCTTTGAGTTTCCTGCAGCCGAGTCATAACAAAATCTCTAATTATTCTATCTGTTTCAGATAAAAATACACGTACATCTTGGATGCGACTCAAATTGTGCTGGAAGGCACTACGAAGTCGCCACCATTCAGGACCATTGCTGAAAGTAACCAGTGTAACATTGTAGTGATGGATATAGGCCTAACATTATTCACATTAACAACTAATCCTATTTATTGTCTTTGGTTAACATCTAAGCATGTAACATACTTACGTAGGTAACAAGCCACCTGAATTATAAATTTCCTGTCTGTCTGAACGGTATTTCTGCAAAGCTAAGTGGCTCCTCCTCTCAGGATACCTGCCCTCATTGCGGTACACAGTTTCTATATCCTCTGGTGTGTACACCCATACAATAGGCACTCCTGGCACTATGTCTTCCCGTACTAAGCTTCCATATTTTTTGAACTTCTTAAGACCATTTTTATGTAACTGGTCGAATCTATATTCACCTGAAACAGAATCATTTAAGCCCTACTTAAATGCGTATATCTACTAAACCACTCGGAATACAAAATCCAATTTAGTCATTAATTAATAATCTTATATTTTAATTTATCTTACATATAAACTATCAATTTCAAAATATCTTTAATTTTTGGTATAAATTAATTTTGGTTAGATTTCAAATTTGTATGCTTCCCATGAACTACCATACATAAACCATCACAGTCCAAAAAATGATGGTTTAAAATATTTAAGTTGAGACAACACTCCAACTCTACATGTTAACATAAAAGTATAATTAGAAAACTGAAGGAGCAAAATTCACTGTATATTCTATCAATGTAGGCACTGAATATTATACTGTAGAGGTACTCAGTAGTCTTAAGGTTATGCTGCAGGTGCAGAGTGCTGCTCCTAGTGGTGTTAGTTTACACTATCGCAAAAACAGTTCGCATATTTGTCACCAGAGTACCTGCCTGTACAATTCAGTCACTACAAGAACATGTATACGGTTGTGGAAACACAAGGATACATAATCCATTCGTAATTTTGTAAACTGACTCGAGTTGTAACCAAAATTTGAATTAACTCTGTTTTATTGCAACTAATATGTAGACATAGTAAAACTACACATAGCTGCTATTACATGAATTTGCCAGAAAATTGACACACCTTAATTTATATGTACTCCTAATCAAAGCAGTAAACGCAAATACAGATAGAAGTCTGGCAAAAATATACACAATGAAATTTAATTACTTCATGCTTTTATAAACGCCGCACGCAGCTGTATCGCTGCTGTGATGGAAAGTTAATTTCCAAAAATATTTTTTGTTTATCTTAGCCTCCTTGGAATTTGATTTCACCACCATAATCAGCATTAAAATCTGCATATGTTAACATTAAAGCAATCAAAAAATTACTCTGGAAATAAGAAAATGAATTCTTACCGCCTTCAAAAACATTTCTTATTTTCAACGGATTTTGAAAATACACAATACTAATTCACGCATGTTAATCGTGCAGTTTTAAACGATGATTACGATGGTGAAATCACATTTTCAAAAAAAAAGTTTAAAACAAAAGTTACGAATTTTTGAAGATTTGAAATGCCGCCATTTTGAAACTGTTAAATGAATTTTGCTGGTTAACAAACTTGTCTAAGGTATTACCATAATCGATTTTTGTACCGTTTGAATCAAACTGGAACAAAATTGCAAACTGAGTGCGAGCGTTTATACGTATATACACTCCCAAAACGACCCGCCCCCAAAAAAATTCCTGGCCTAGAGGTCAGGATCGGTGCTTATTTCAAGGTCCCGTATCTGAGGTTTACCTTAATGAGAATAGGCATAATTGTTGTTTTTTGTTGCAAACATCTTCAAAACCAGATAATTAAATTTTATGTCTGACTTAAAAGATATTTTATTTATAAAGTTTGTCGTTTTCGCAAATGAGTTTATTGCTTATTGCAGGAGACACTTACGCCACTTTATGTAAACAAGTTGAGGTTTAAGTGTTTTACTAAATGTTATTGTGAAGTTTGAACTCAAATTATTTGTTTTTATTAAAACTGATAAGAAAAACTGCAGTCTATGTAACAAAGATAAGATTTTTATTTTAATGATCCTAAAGTTGTTGAAAATTTAAAAATATTAAGTAAAATATATTAACAGTAATATTTGCTAACCAATTATCGGCAGATATTTCCACAACGTGCCAACTAGCGGCAATGACTTGGGCCCGGGAATAGAGTTGAATGGTTTCACATACTCTTTCTTGTCACTATGAAGCAACCTTGTGACTACAAAGCCACGCGTGTAACGAACTATATCACACTGACACCGACGCATCGTGAAGCACTCGGCACTCGGCACTGAACTAGACGGGTAAGAAAACTCCAAACTGTTAAAACAAACTGTTTTTCTATATACAAAAAACAAACTGCTTTGCCGAACAGAAACAAGCAGTTTGAATTGGACTGGATTGTGATTTGTTAAACAAGGACAACGGTTTGGAATTCCCCACCACCTACGTTCTATTCGAACGTTGCCGCAAGCGCTAAAACTTTTTTCCTGCTATTTTCCTGGTAAACTGTTTTCCTGCAAACAGTGCAAACACCTTTTCTTTAACCTGTTATACTTTTTCCCTCTATTTCAAAGTTTCTTGTTGCAACGTAGTGAAGTAAGAACTGTTTGGGCGTTGTCAATGTTTATCTCTATTTTGTTGAAGTTGTTTGAAAGTTTTAAATGTAAAATTTGTTGTTCAAACATTTTTTAAACTGTAAAAACAGCCATAATTGTGTTATATATTAGTTTTTCTCCGTAGTTTTTTAAAAATATTTAGTGGACAATTTTGAAAGTTTCTTTTACTTTTTTTATGTTTTTAGAATTAAGTGCATAGTTTTTAATTATTTATTGGATGTGGACTTTTTAGTGTTTTTTTTTTCAGTGTTTAAAAGTGAAAAACCTGTTTTTTGTGATGGGAAATATTACAAACGTCTTACATTTTATTTTTATCCGGAGCCTAATTTTGTTTAAAAAACATTTGTTTTGTTAAATATGTTATTACAATAAACTTTATATTTTTTCTGTGTTGTAAAATGGAAAACTTATTTTTTTGCTAATGCTAATGTTAATAACCTATCATTAACCTATAATAACCTAATGTTAATAACCTATAATTTTGTAACTATATAGAGCTAATTTTATTTAAACATATTTGGACTATGTTCTTATTACTATATTTTACTTATTAAGGTTACTTTTTTCAGTGTTGAAAAATGAAAACCTACTTTCTCCCAAATAAAAGTATGACAGTAACATCTCACATTTTGTAAATACATAACCTAATTTTATTTAAACATTTTTTATATTTGTTATCAATCATCAATATTTTTTAATCAACTAAAAATATTCTAAATTGTTTGCATTTCAGTAAATATGCAAAAGCTATTTAATTTTTAAGTAAAAAAAAAGAATGCTTCTATTAGAAATTCATTGCATTTTGTAAATATAAAATGGCATACATATATATTACGTTTTGAGAATGTAATTTAATTATTACTACATTTAATTATTTTTTTCTAAATGTTTTACACCAAAAAACAGTTAAGGACATGGTGGTAATGGGATGAAAAAGAAATCTTAGAAAACTGAACGTTTGTGCTTATGTTTTAGCTGTTAATACAACTTCGTTTCATTTTTCTAAACCTGTTTTTTTCAAACTGTTTTTCCAAACAGTTTTTTTCCAACAAACAGTTCGTTGATATTTTGTAAAAATAGCAGAAGTGCCCATCCCTACACTGAACAGGCCAGTGAAACGAGACTTGACAGTGTCGCAAGTAAAAATAACATTTCCCTTCCCAGCATCTCAAAATATCCCCACTTTAAGCATACATTTCGCCACTCACATTCCGTGAATAAAAACATTGTATGTTATGATTGCAAATATGAAAGACAGTAGACCTATAATTAACTTGTGCAAATAATCATATTTATATAGTTAGACTGACGATAACATTTTAAACAAATTAATTGTAAATAATTATTATTGGTTAGTCTGAATAAATAATATTAAAAAAACAAAAAAGCACTTGTTTCGTTATTACTGTAAAATAAAATTTATAAAAATAGTCCACACTGTCCCATCATTTACAGCGTTATTTATAAATGGGAACTTTATTTATGTATACACATTTTCTTATTGTATTTGGCAAACATCGCATAATAAACATTTTGAAATTATGTTTTCTTTGTTCAGTGTATTTTCTGAAAGTAATATTCCAGTTAATGATTTATTTTTCAAAGCGATTTCTGACTTGCATTTCATTTAACTTTGCTGCAGTTAACATTCGCTGATATGAGACATGCAAATACTGAATAGCCTACATGCAACAAGCCTTCAGTGTCGTTGGTCTGTTTCTTAACTACAGAGAAGCTTATCTAAATAAATATTTTTACCCTGTATGCTATGGCTGTAGTTAATTATGTGCCCTTAGTCCTGTATTATCAGTGAATGATAGTCTTCCAAATACAAGTCAGCATTGGTTCTCATACTGTATTAACAATGAGTTAAAATTCCAAAATAATTTTCTATTTATTTCGCGAAATAAGTGTGGGAAAATTTCGCCACACTTGGCAATCCTGCTTGATAATCTAGCAACACATGCAGCTACAATCTTGGAGTGGATTAGGCCTAAACAGATAACATTGTTTTGTTTGACGCAAATATTGTAAACCAATAAATTTATGTTTGTAAAGCTGAGGTAATTTTTATTTAAATACTCTTTACTTCAAAAAATTGTTATTATTATTATTTTCAGTCATATCAGCAAGTACTTGACAAATATTAATAAGCATCAGCAAGTACTTGACAAATATTAATAAGCATCAGCAAGTACTTGACAAATATTAATAAGCATCAGCAAGTACTTGACAAATATTAATAAGCATCAGCAAGTACTTGACAAATATTAATAAGCATCAGCAAGAACTTGACAAATATTAATAGGCATCAGCAAGTACTTGAATAAATATTAATAATCGTAGGTCAACAAAAAACTGTAATTCGTAACAACGGCTTGTGTGTTATGTACTCTCGGGATCTGATTCGTGTTTATTTGCGTGTTTGTTGGTCTGAACCTTAAACTAAATGACCGATTTGATAAATTTTAGTAGGCAGTGAAATTAGCGCTTTAGGCAAAATCAAAAAAAAAAACGCCTCAAAAAATTTTCGCGACATTAGACAAACATAAACATGCAAGATCAATCAAACACGGACAGATGACTCTAACCACTAGGCCCACAGCCACTAGACCAATCGAAAACGTTAGGGATACAATCATAAACATACAAGATCAATCAAACACGGACAGATGACTCTAACCACAAGACCAATCGAAAATGTTAGGGATACAATCATAAACATACAAGATCAATCAAACACGGATAGATGACTCTAACCACTAGACCAATCGAAAACGTTAGGGATACAATCATAAACATACAAGATCAATCAAACACGGACAGATGACTCTAACCATTAGGCCCACAGCCACTAGACCAATCGAAAACGTTAGGGATACAATCATAAACATACAAGATCAATCAAACACGGACAGATGACTCTAACCACTAGACCAATCGAAAACGTTAGGGATACAATCATAAACATACAAGATCAATCAAACACGGACAGATGACTCTAACCACTAGACCAATCGAAAACGTTAGGGATACAATCATAAACATACAAGATCAATCAAACACGGACAGATGACTCTAACCACTAGACCAATCGAAAACGTTAGGGATACAATCATAAACATACAAGATCAATCAAACGCGGACTGATGACTCTAACCACTAGACCCACAGCCACTAGACCAATCGAAAACGTTAGGGATACAATCATAAACATACAAGATCAGTCAAACGCGGACTGATGACTCTAACCACTAGACCCACAGCCACTAGACCAATCGAAAACGTTAGGGATACAATCATAAACATACAAGATCAATCAAACACGGACAGATGACTCTAACCACTAGACCAATCGAAAACGTCAGGGATACAATCATAAACATGCAAGATTAATCAAACACGGACAGATGACTCTAACCACTAGACCAATCGAAAACTTTAGGGATACAATCATAAACATACAAGATCAATCAAACGCGGACTGATGACTCTAACCACTAGACCCACAGCCACTAGACCAATCAAAAACGTTAGGGATACAATCATAAACATACAAGATCAGTCAAACGCGGACTGATGACTCTAACCACTAGACCCACAGCCACTAGACCAATCGAAAACGTTAGGGATACAATCATAAACATACAAGATCAGTCAAACGCGGACTGATGACTCTAACCACTAGACCCACAGCCACTAGACCAATCGAAAACGTTAGGGATACAATCATAAACATACAAGATCAGTCAAACGCGGACTGATGACTCTAACCACTAGACCCACAGCCACTAGACCAATCGAAAACGTTAGGGATACAATCATAAACATACAAGATCAATCAAACACGGACAGATGACTCTAACCACTAGACCAATCGAAAACGTCAGGGATACAATCATAAACATACAAGATCAATCAAACACGGACAGATGACTCTAACCACTAGGCCCACAGCCACTAGGCCAATCGAAAACGTTAGGGATACAATCATAAACATACAAGATCAATCAAACACGGACAGATGACTCTAACCACAAGACCAATCGAAAATGTTAGGGATACAATCATAAACATACAAGATCAATCAAACACGGATAGATGACTCTAACCACTAGACCAATCGAAAACGTTAGGGATACAATCATAAACATACAAGATCAATCAAACACGGACAGATGACTCTAACCATTAGGCCCACAGCCACTAGACCAATCGAAAACGTTAGGGATACAATCATAAACATACAAGATCAATCAAATACGGACAGATGACTCTAACCACTAGACCAATCGAAAACGTTAGGGATACAATCATAAACATACAAGATCAATCAAACACGGACAGATGACTCTAACCACTAGACCAATCGAAAACGTTAGGGATACAATCATAAACATACAAGATCAATCAAACACGGACAGATGACTCTAACCACTAGACCAATCGAAAACGTTAGGGATACAATCATAAACATACAAGATCAATCAAACGCGGACTGATGACTCTAACCACTAGACCCACAGCCACTAGACCAATCGAAAACGTTAGGGATACAATCATAAACATACAAGATCAGTCAAACGCGGACTGATGACTCTAACCACTAGACCCACAGCCACTAGACCAATCGAAAACGTTAGGGATACAATCATAAACATACAAGATCAATCAAACACGGACAGATGACTCTAACCACTAGACCAATCGAAAACGTCAGGGATACAATCATAAACATGCAAGATTAATCAAACACGGACAGATGACTCTAACCACTAGACCAATCGAAAACTTTAGGGATACAATCATAAACATACAAGATCAATCAAACGCGGACTGATGACTCTAACCACTAGACCCACAGCCACTAGACCAATCAAAAACGTTAGGGATACAATCATAAACATACAAGATCAGTCAAACGCGGACTGATGACTCTAACCACTAGACCCACAGCCACTAGACCAATCGAAAACGTTAGGGATACAATCATAAACATACAAGATCAGTCAAACGCGGACTGATGACTCTAACCACTAGACCCACAGCCACTAGACCAATCGAAAACGTTAGGGATACAATCATAAACATACAAGATCAGTCAAACGCGGACTGATGACTCTAACCACTAGACCCACAGCCACTAGACCAATCGAAAACGTTAGGGATACAATCATAAACATACAAGATCAATCAAACACGGACAGATGACTCTAACCACTAGACCAATCGAAAACGTCAGGGATACAATCATAAACATACAAGATCAATCAAACACGGACAGATGACTCTAACCACTAGGCCCACAGCCACTAGGCCAATCGAAAACGTTAGGGATACAATCATAAACATACAAGATTAATCAAACACGGACAGATGACTCTAACCACTAGACCAATCGAAAACGTTAGGGATACAATCATAAACATACAAGATCAATCAAACGCGGACTGATGACTCTAACCACTAGACCCACAGCCACTAGACCAATCGAAAACGTTAGGGATACAATCATAAACATACAAGATCAATCAAACACGGACAGATGACTCTAACCACTAGACCAATTGAAAACGTCAGGGATACAATCATAAACATACAAGATTAATCAAACACGGACAGATGACTCTAACCACTAGACCAATCGAAAACGTTAGGGATACAATCATAAACATACAAGATCAATCAAACGCGGACTTGATGACTCTAACCACTAGACCCACAGCCACTAGACCAATCGAAAACGTTAGGGATACAATCATAAACATACAAGATCAGTCAAACGCGGACTGATGACTCTAACCACTAGACCATGGTAGATTTTGAAGTAGAGGGTAAGTAGAGCTTATACCAAAATTTTCATCAAAATCGGTGTTGGTTAACAAAATTCCACGGCTTTACCGTTTTTAACCGCTGGTGACTGGACTATTATTGTTTTATATCGATTTAGTCAGTCTATTACCAAAATAGACGGTATTTACTTTATTCATTTCCTTCAGTCTCCGGGTATTTTTGGAACAATGAACAGCATGCCGAGCCCGAATGAATAGGAAACAAAGACCCCGTCACTCAGGTAGGCCACCATAAATCTCAATCCTCGACTTGCACTCTTCCAGTGTTGCCAGTTTTTACATGACAAATAATTACAAAAGTAAACGAGTGACGCGAGGACGGACAATCGCACTAAAAGCTACTAAAATTTGATGTTGTCGATCAAATACAATAAAAATATAAAATAAATAATAACGGTCAAGAAGTGTTGCAATGTAGGGAAATTCCAGCCGCCTGATTTTTGGTAGTCTACAGTCGAATCGAAGGTTAACCTAGTTAAGACTGAACATTTTGGGGAAGGGACCAAATCTGCAATAAATGACAAAAATACGCCTTACCAGGTGTGTCGAAATTTCCCCACAGTGGGAATAGTATGCGAAAAGTGACGAATTATGGGTGTTTTTTTTTTTTAATTAAGATAGGTGATGTATTAATTTTCAAAAAATATTCTTGAATTTTAACGTGCATTACTAACAGAGTTTAGGTCTATACTCAGTTGTCACCGGAAGACTGCCGGAGGACGTAAGCGTAATTACAGGATCAAATATTTATTTAGACAAGCTTGTCTGTGTCTGTGCTTAAGGAGATGATAACGAAACCTTTCCAATTTTAAATAATTTTCTTCCACTTCATAGCAACCCCTGGATGTATTGGGGAGGTGTTAGATTACACTTGAATAAAACCACTTAGAAAATAAAATAGTAAGTTTCATTAAAAAAATACATTGAACAAGGAAAACATAATTTTAAAGTAAGTTTTGCTACGTTGGCCAAACTTAACAAGTAATTAATGTAAACCTAATAAAATTATAAATGTCCGAACAATTCAGACTTATAACAGTTTAATGAACTAAGCGCAGTGTGCCCGTGTATTAGTCGGACCAACGAGTGCGATTATAATCAGTCTATTTTGTTAATGCGTTTATTATGCAATTAAATTATAGGTCTACAGTATTTCATATTTGCTATCAGAACCGTACATGAATACAACAATGGGGGAAATGTACCCTATGTAGGAACATTTTTGAGATGTTGGGTGTCTCCTAGAAAGTATTATTTTTTGACCTTGTCAACACCGCGCCTCATTTGACCTTGATCCCCGTTTAGAGGACGCTTGGTCACTGACGCCGATTTTGAATTCATCAAAGAGCAGTATTACAATACTTTATAATAATCTGCCCCCTATTGTTGTCAACTCAACACAAAATAATATTGTAGACATATTTCATGACTAATTAATACGACTATACATTTGAACTGTTCAACTTGAAATATTTGCAACAACATATTCTTGTCATTTTGACTTCTTATTTAAAGGCAAGTTCAATTTCCTGACAACCATGATTTTTATTTGGATCAAACTTTTGAATGCTTTATTTTTAAAATATTTTATTTAGTTTATTAAATTTAAGAAGAAGAGAGGAAAAATGTTATTTTACGCAATACTGATGACAGCAGACTTATTAACATGATCAAAGAAAAATATGGGTGTACTTGCAGTTACAATCACAAGTTTGTGTAAATGGGTCTTCAAGTAAAACAACACAATAATTCAAACGTATACTTTTAATTTTATACAATTAACATCCATATATATATATATATATATATATATATATATATATATATATATATATATACACTAATCACTATCAACATGACAACATTTTCATAAACCTTTCTTTACAAACTTACATTGTGTGTATTAATTTAATGGTAATTTTAATTAAAGAAAAAACAATAACAATAATAATAATAACATAAAAGGAAAACAATAACAACAAACAATAATAAAAAACATAAAACTTACTATAAAAAGACACACAGCCCTTCGCTTACATGTGTTAGGCACAACTTTATGTGTTGCTGCTATAACCAACTACTGAATTTCTCTTGCACTATTGTATTGTAATATTACATGTACTTGGAACACCACAATTATCTAATTAGGACAAAACAATGTTTCACAGCCAATGAAAACAGCATCTCTTATGTTATGTACATCCAAGCATTAATTGTGATATTAATAATCATTTATTGTAACACTTTTATTATTTCTAATATATTTAAAAATGGGGAAAAGTGACCACTTAATAATATATGAATACTTTATTAAATAATTCTCTAACAGATTTACTGTTTGGCATTGAGTTACAGTTACATTTAGAATTCAAACCTCATAACAACTTTCCATGTTGTTCTACCTGCCCAAAGTATAATCCACATTGTGCATCTCGAGCCAGCCAAACTTACAACATACAGGCCCCTACTGCTTTCAGAGCCATTTTACTTTGAAAGCCTTAGTAAATGCTTATACTTCAGTTCAGGTAGATCTTACCATACTTCAGATTTCACTAAATGTGTGACACTTTACATCTTAGTTGAAGATATTAGAAGCAATAAGATAACACCCAGGTATATACAATTCCAGCAATACTGTAAAGTTCCTTGATTTCATTATATATCTAATGGGAGAAGCAACAACAAGTATTTTCTAAATAATTAGCTGATCCTTCCAATTACCAACTTTTGGCTTGTAGTAGATTTACTAGAGCCTATTCAAGTTTGTGTCTATTCTGTGTGTAATGTGGATACCCTGTCTTCATTAGTTTACAAAAAAGTCACACATCTTAACATAGTTTCCTCAGAAAATTCATATAAGTAAATGATTTCTTCTAAATTAAATAACAGTTGAAGAGGAACAGCATAAATGGCCATTAACAATTTTACAAAAAATTAATGTTCACGTAATTAAAAAAAAAAATATTTTTCTCAAAAGCCACACTTCTCAATAAATAACTTATATGTAGATATAATTTTGAAGTAAAAATCACAATGAAATATATACATTTTTTAAAATTTAATACTTTAAAAAATAAAAAATTATTATGATCACATTGTTAATTTCTTAATAGGTATACTAGATAAAACATTACGTAAATTTTGTGAAAAAGATATTTGTCACAATTCGGAACGCATTGGGAAGTTTTTTCCAAATACAACAGATACACTGAACAATAGGGTGTTCAGTGTTACCCAAAACACTTTAAATACTAATTGCCCATCTAGTGTTATTGTTGATGGTTTTTTAAGTTTTGCTAAGCTAATTATAAGCTAAATGTATGACTGAAATATTTAACAAAGACTGAAAATTAGTTTAACCTTTAATACACATTGAACAAATTGGCTCTTTCACTATTATATGAAACTTGCTTCCTTCCAACAGTTAACAATGACTTACGTTTAATTCTTTCCATTTATTATTGTTAACATGATCACTTTGAATTTTATACGTGCCTAAAATATTTGCCATAAACATGACCAAAGTAAAGGCTACTTTGCTTTGCAACAATGCACCGATGTTTAAACATCAACTAATATTATTTTCATAGAAAAAATAAGCAATATATTATTACAAATAATTATTGACATTTATAACAAAACTATGGGTCAAAATTCAAGAGGTATTCTTTCAGTGAATTGGGAAGTTGTAACTTATTAACATAAAGACCCGGTTTGCGATCCATGGACTTGTAAATTGCATGTCGAACAATTTGTTTTAGAGTCCGAGGTTTCGAATGAAGATCCCTGATAAGAGAACACAATGCTGTAGCTCGCACAGGAATAACACCGGCCTCCATAGCACGGAGTAATGCCGCTAGGGTTGCGTATACTTCCTTATGTCCCATGCTCATATAGTACAACCAAAAAAGTGACAAGAATTTCTGTTCAGGATTTGCCATCAAATCATCTTTTCTTGATACCATAATAACATAATGATAGAGGATGGGGTGGTTGCCTGCGGAACGTAAGAAAATCGATGATGCAACTGATGTTTCACATTTAGCTGATGAAGCTACGCACAGATCAGAATTGGCACCATACTGAAAAAATGTTTTAAAGTGATTAAAATAAACCATAGTAAACTTGTGAAGTATTCATTTAAGCAGTGGAAGCATAATAAGATGTTTAGGACTTCAAATTTAAATCAAATAAAAAACTATGTATTATGAATGGATATATTTTACTGCACAATTTTAGAATAACATTGTTAATGAAAAAGACTTTGAAAACCGAATAATAATATATAAAAAATGTACAGCAGGATTGTGGGCCAGTTAGTTGCACCCTCCCTTTATCTGTTCTTGCTCTGTATGTTGGCAAACAATTATTTAGTTACTTTCATTTAGTGGTGTTTTAAGGAAAATAAAAAAAATGTTGTAAATTTATTAATGTTGTAAAAATGTTTAAAATGTTGTAAAAATGTTAAAAATTTTGTACTATGCTGTTTTGGATGGATGAAATAATTTTAACATATTAAGGAACCTTCTTTATTGTTACTTTAAGTAGGAACTATTAACTATTTTTAATATGTGATTTCAAGTAACAACTATATTACTATATTAATATTAACTAAATATTAAAAATAGTTAATTTTTACTAAATTCAGGCTGGTTAGTCAGATTTCTTTTTACTAAGCACACAACCTTTAGAAATAATCAAAGATGACTTCTTCAATTATTAATTATTAGAAGTGTTAAACAACAATTCTTGAAACAGTGTAATTACAAATTACAGATTTTTGCTGTTTTATAGAAGAGGCAGAAATTTCTTCTATACATACGCACAATATGTTTTTAGCTCGGATTTATAAGCGTAAACTGTAAACAATAAATGATAAATATCAATACATCTGAAACATAGTATCCAATAAAACGACACATACCTCAGTGAAATGTACCCTTACGGTACATTAATGCTACGGTACATTAATATGTATTGATATGGCACAGTTAGTGTAAGATATACTTACCAATGCAAAAAAATAATATAGTTTAAAAATTTAATACTGTATTTTTATTGTCATAAAATATTTATGTAATTATTTGCCATATTATTTATGTGACAGGAATGTTTATACAAGGCTGTTTTGAATAATAATAATCAGTAAGCTCCTACTATTATGCCATACAAGAGAAGCCGTCGCCTCGGTGGCCTAGTCGATAGCGTACTGAGCTTTCACCCGAGGACCCGGGTTCAATTCCCAACCAGGGCTTGGCATTTTCATACGCTATAAATCATCCCATCGCCTGCATTAGCTCAAGTGTGCACAATAGTCGAACGTTAAACACCAAAAAAAAAGAGAAGAAATATGAAAAATTTTTAGGTCTACTAATAACCTCAAATGTCAAACAGTACAAAAATGCGTTCAAGTAATTTTGCTTTCAAAAATCTTCATCAAGTGAACACTTGCGTGTCCTCATTTATCAAAAATAATCAATTAATGATAATAGTAGAGTGAAACTGTGAAAGACAGTTACAATTATTGTGGGTTTCAATAGAGAAACTTCTAAGAAGTTAGAAATTTTAACTTATTATATATATATATATATATATATATCCTTCAAATTACAATCAATTGTTGTAAAAGTGATTGAGTAGCAAGGACTTCATAATTATAACAAAAAAACTTTTTAGGACTTGTAGTTTATAAGTATCTGAAAAAAACTTTTGGGACGCCTTAGCCTCGGAAAAATCCAGTTCGGAAAACATTTAAAAATAAGCTTATTTTTTTAAAATCATTTTCAAATTTTGGTCACATAAAAAACTTCCATAACTCAAAATTAAGTTTCATGTTTAATGTTCCCATTTGACAATGTAGATTTTTGTCATAACAAATCTGAAATGAAATAAAGTTTGGAAGTCCAGAAACATACCCTAGTCACCATTGGACATGCCACTGCACATACATATTCCTTATGATTTTATTTGACAAGTTTCAGCAATTCATAATCTATGATGAAGTAAATTTATAATTTTTCAAATTAGTAATATAGTAGTAGTGCATTTTGAACACACACTTTAACTTTGCTTTACCGTAATACAGTAGTGATATTAACACTGTGACAAACATTTTACATTAAACACAAATTGTGTTATGTTCCTCTGATAATATGACCACCGTGCTACGAGTCTTGTTTGCGACATATTAGTGGAGTCCTACTATTCTCTGGAACTGCATTTTGTTTTTATATTTAATACACTGATTTTGACAAAAATTTTCTATACGAAATAATTGATGTGATAAAGTTTAGCAACATTTATTGGTTATTGTTCCTGTAACATTTTATTTCCCGTGTTCTGTATTTATTATTTTTATTTCCATTCTTTGACTTAGCCAAATGCTAAAAAAGTAAAACTGAAATGACGTTCATGAGTACTGAACTATGTACTATGAAAATTACCCAACAGAAAGCGTCTTATATGGTTCATTAAAACATGTTGGCTTTCAAAAGCAGATATGTGAATTGTAAATGAATTACACTGTAACTGGTACTGTATCCATACTTTATTAGTTAGACTGATGAGGATGCCCCAAGGTTAAGTAAGAACCTTTGCCCAACAGACCGACATCAGTATGTGTTGATTTTGTATTTATTATGCACAGTATTATATAACTGTTATTTGAACAGTGTTTTAAGCCTTTGTTATTATAAAATAAATTGTTATATGATGTCAAAATAAAAATAATAATATTACTTATGTTCTTTCAATACAAGTAAGTTTAAGTATTAATATTAATATAATAATATATAATATTTTACTTAATTTACCTGTAAAAAAGTAAGCGTAAAATTATAAACCTGTTGAAGGTCATTTGGCAGTCTTGAACCTTGAACCATATCTAATAATGCTTGCAGGATATGTTGTGTGCGTTGCGAGATACGTATGTTTGTATCTAAGCCGTGTTGAAGCAATAACACTAAGAGACTACGAATAAACTCCATGTTTTGTTCTGCATCTCGACCCAGAGCCATCGTTTCATTAGCAGAAAATACCAATACATGCAACGGTGTCAGATTGCTGCGAGAAGAACAGTTAGGATTGGCTCCATGTTTCAGGAGGATCCGAACACAATTCAAGTAGCAAACCTGAATTAAAAAAAGCATCTCGTCATTTCATCATTTTCATTAGTTCAATAAAGTATTACAGAATTATTTCATTGTATTTATTTTTACACTATTCGTGATCTTTTGTATAGTGACAGTAATTTAAAAGGGGACAACATTAGTAAGTATATAATTCAGTATATTTTAAATAAACTAAAATATAAAGTTAATTGTTATTAATGAATTTCATTGGAATTGTCTTAGTAAACAAGTTTTTGTGTATTCAGGTTAGGTAATACTATACGCTTGCACTAAATTACAGCAATATATATCGTGTTTTTTTTTTATTTTACTGGGAGGGTGTTACTTTGCAACCTTAAAACAGATTCATATTTTTAAATAATTTTATTATGAGTTATGTTAAACAAAAACTAAATATAGTAGTATGCTTATAAAAAAAAAACTGCAAGCTGGTATTCATTTTTAATTACAATTAAAAGCATCTGCTTACCTTCATTGTATGAGTAAAATGATGCAATGGATCTTTATTGATAAGCGGGACGAGGCACACCATTAATGGAACACTACCGTCCCGCCCGACGATGTTAGGATTACCACCAGCTTGTAATAGCATATTGAGCATTTCATAACGAAATTCCCAATCTCTTACATGCCTTAGAACGCATGCCAATGCACTGTTACCAGCCTGGTTTATTGATGGTGAAGCTCCATTTCGCAATAAATAGCGTGCCTAAAAATAACACTTTTACTTAGAACGCTATCAACTTATATTTTCAGTGAAATACTTATTTCAATTATGTTCTTATTTTAAATCACAATATTTATATTCTTAGGATTAACTAAACAGAGTGTGTAAACAAAAATAATAATTATATTATATAAAGAACTAAATTATCATAAACAGATCAGAGTAGAACTTAAAATTCTTTTCATCTCCCAGAACTGTCATGACACATTCATGTAGCACAGTAAATCACCCCAAAAAGCAAACATTCAGCAGGCTACAAACAGTACTGGCTGGTATTGTGCCTCTTACTGCAAGTATGGCAATAATGGAAAATCAATCTTGAGATTTTGATTGATCACTGTTTTAAGATACTATGAGTCAAAAAAAGAGGATATATTTATTGAATCAAAAATAAAAATCATGTATCACAATATAACCTGAAACTTATTATAGCCTATCAGCTGTTCAATGAAGTCAGCTGATCGTTACGAATCAATATAAAACAACTGATCATTTACTATTACTTCTTTATAAATATAAATTTGTGCACTCGCACCACACAAAATCTAACATCACAACATAATACATGTTAAAAAAAACTTTTTGTAAATGCAACTGTTCTATTTTATAGAACTACTTCGTTCTACTTCAAATTTAGCACACTGATTTAAGTTTTAAATCTTTATATTTGACCAAAAAGTAAAATCTTCTACGCATTTTTTTTGAGAAATATTGAATGTGAAAAGTTTTTGTCAGAAATATATTTATTAATGATGATTTTAAATATTTTGACAAAACTGAATTGACTGAAAAAATTTCAGCTATATGAAGTTTTTAAAGTAGAATTAGTATTTTCAGAAACTATAGTTACCAAAGAACATTAACACTAAACACTGCAATGAATCATGCAGGTATTCACTGGGGGACTGAAGGTGTCAATTCTGTGAAATGGGGTCAGAAGTCAAATAGAGTAGTTGACAAAACAGCTGTCTCGTGTCTAAAAGCATTGACAGACAGTTTACTTACTATATGCAAAACATCCCACTTGTTCCAAGGTTGTATGTCAGAGTCATAGCCATATCTAGCCTCTTCCAAAGCATATCTAACAATCAAGCCATGCAGTGGCGTATTCCCCAACGAATCTGGTTTATTGATCAACTCCCTAAGGCCGTGATCCAACAACAACTTGCATGTGTTCAGTGTATCTTCTGTGCTTTTTCTGCCCATAAGAAACACTAAATGCAATAATGTAAGTTGCTGTGTCGCTGTACACACGTTAGTGTCTGCTCCAAACCTGTTCACAAGCAGATATAAAACAAAATATTTTATAAGGAAATGCCAAATTTACAAGTAGCTAGATCATTAGCAATCAGTACACAGATTAAAAGAACTTATATTTTTATTGCAAGTGTTTCACAACAGTAGAACTTTACCTCTATTAGCTAGACAAACGAAAAAGTAAGAATAACCAAATTTGTAAGAAAAAACTATTAAATTGTAGATTTCAAAGTTTGAATCATGACAGTTATAAACAGTACAGTTAACTCCACATTCAGGTGGATCCAGATCCAGCCGCAGGTGGATCATATGCATCAGCTGATGTTCTTACTTTTAAAAACAAACACAATTTTTTAATTTTTAATAAACATAAAAAACAGTTTTGAATCTATAAAATGGCAATATAACTCAATTCAGTTAACAACACTATCAGGAAACATCGTGAGGAAAAGTATATCTGCATAATCCGAACTAGACCTACTAATAGTGATATTGTTCTGAAAAAATTGTGTAAAATAGAATTCTACTTTTACAACATTCTGCACAAAGGTTTTACTATGGCCTGTCAACCTCCATGCAAGTAACAATGTAAAAACACACCGGCAAATGCTGCTGTAGCCTACTGATTTTTCTTGATTCTAAACTTGATAAAAACTCTTGTAAAAAGGATTTTTGAAAAACACAATCATATATTTTTAAACATGGATATTAAAAAAAAAAGGAAAAAACAGACAGCACAATATTAATTCTACAACAATAAACTTTCATCACAAAACTTAATGAGACAATTTATACATGTAGTTCAGTTCAGATTACCGAGTTCATCTACTTATTATGTAGGATTAGGAATTGGAAGAATAAAATTTAAAAACTCTGTGATTCATAGCTAATATTTTGTTACTTGAACACAAAATATCAGCATGCAAGTGCTATATGGTTTCAAATTATTATTATGAATATCGAAGTCATTTGATTCCGACTGTTGTGGTTGTGAATACTTTATAATCTGAATATTGACCGACATTAGTTCAGACTGCTTATCTGTATAAGCATATGCGACTATCTCTACCTACACATAGACTATAGACGCAATAGCAAGTGGCTGGTTGACCTGAAATTTACTTAGACTGCTTGTAATGCAATAATGAGTACGAGCCTACATTGTAACATGAAGTGTTTAAATAACAAAACGATATAATAATTGTCTAAATGTTTTGCTGAGAAAAAGTCTACAAGAGTCAAATTTAGAAAACCATTCTGGTTTTACTATTTTCTAAGTGATATGCCCAGAAACAGATTTTTTACCCTGGCAAGTTTGTCTTGGTGATACTACATTTTGTTTGTTTTCCTATTTATTTACTTTTTTTCTAAGTATTAAAGCAAATCTTGCTTAGCTGTGTAACATTTGTACTCACTGTATTAACAACTCTAAAAACTTAATCGGCTGCAATGCTGCTTGATGAATAGGATAATACTCATCGTAACACTGATTAATTTCATCTGAACGTTCAGCAACCAGATGCTTCACACAGCTCCAAGCACCTCGTTCACAAGCTATATGGAGCAAGGGGCGTTTCTTGTTGCCATGGTAACCAATGGTCTTCAGTCTGTTGCATCAGCAGTTCCAAAATCTCAACCTGAAACAAAAATACTATAAAAGTAAGTAAACAATCTTTAATAATTAACTAGTAATTGGTTTTACATGAATTGGTTTCCACACATAAATTTCTGGCAATAATATGTGTTAACCTATTTTTGAAGGTGTATATAAAAACATTAATAAATTCGGAATTTAAAACTAATAATTTAGGCCTATAAAGCAGTATTACATAACAAAAAAAATTAATACAGTATGTTCATTTAAGTGAACTTATCTTTAAACATCCGTCAAAGAAATATATCAGTACCAATTAAAATTACAATATAATAAAAACACTAACTAGTGCTAAATGACTATAACACCAATTTAATTTCTTCATACTGCTTTTACAGTCTGCTAATGCTGTAAGTCAGAGGTTATCAACATGTAGTTCATTGGGCCTTATAAACAAAAATCCTACAAATCGTAACAGAAACAGTATTTAGACTTTCTTTGTAAAGTTAATATATTAAAACTTTCAGTTACACAGCCATCCTCACAAGTCTAGACCTACTTAGTCTGTATTTTTGATCAATGAAGAGGTGATGAACAAAAACATTCTAGCCTGTCCTGAGAGCAGCACTATGGGCTATTAAGTCTTTGTTCATCACTCCCTTGTTGTAATTCCCTTGAGTAATGACTCAATGGTTTTAGTTTTTTGCCATTGCTGAACATGCTGAACAGCTGTACATCTCCGCAGAATTATAAAACACTTGGAGTAATTACTACTCTAAGAACCTTGAGCTGCATAGTTCAGACACTGCGCAGCAGACTGGCCAGTGCTTCAGCACATCAACCACCGAGCCCTCATCATTGTTG
The DNA here is from genome assembly GCA_022606455.1 of Callitettix versicolor. NCBI lineage: Eukaryota > Metazoa > Arthropoda > Insecta > Hemiptera > Cercopidae > Callitettix > Callitettix versicolor. The sequence goes on from CM040185.1 coordinate 101,463,844, forward strand.
GAAGTACGTTGTTTGTGAGCAGCTTTTTTCAAGAATAAATTTTGTGAAATCCAAGACATGATCCAGACTAATTGATAGGAATCAGGAAAACCAAACAATAATTTGATTAAAATTAAATGCTCATTGAGTGGAAATGAGTTTTCACTATTTCTTATTTTATTAATTTCTGGTAAATTAATTGCATTATAGACTGTTCTACTCTTTATCTGCTGTAAACAAGGAATCTCGTTTCCAGCCATAATACCCTTACTGCTACTTCTGAGAAATCTCTTTTTCCAGCAGGATTAACAATTAAGTCTAGGGGCTTTCAATACTTTATACAGTGTGCCTTTGTACATTCAAAGTCTACTGTGGTGAAATGACATACTGTTTTGTCCGTGTGAATGAGTTTGATTAACAATTTGAGTTTGTACTTTGTGGAATTTTCACTTTCCTTTTTACTAAATATGAGATTACATTAAGTCATACAATAAAGCAGAAGCTATTTGGAGCTGCACACAAACCCTGCAGTACAACTGCAGGACTTATATGGTGTAAATACAACATATTCTTATTGTGCAGCACTTTGTGTCTGTAGTAACTTAATCTGTACCTGTCTGTCTACTCAACAAGGAGGTTACATAAACTGGTCAACCGGTTATTCTGTTTCTGCACGTTTGTTTGACTATTAGATTTTCTGACACCAGCATCGATCACTGCATAGTAGGTAACACAGCACTTAGCTCTTTATATGAAATGAAGGGAAACCAGAATTCATGAAGGCACTGTGGATCAGTTAATGGGTTACCAGAAAGTTCGCTACAACCCTGATATGTGCACAACTTTAAGTTCGCTTACCACCATTGACTTAGCTATGTCTTACACTGACATCTCATCTTCATTAGTCTTACTAAGACAAAGATATTAAAAAACAAATTATAACACTCCTATGCAATGTTTTGCTTTAATATTTTTCATAATAAGTTTTATACATATTTCCTTTAAACAGTCAGGGTATGAAATGACCTGTTTTGTTATGTGTAAAAAATCATTTACTAAACCCAACATGGCCAGTGGTGTCATATCGAGAGTATGCTAGCTGTGATATTATTTCAAAAATAATTAATAATTAAGTAGGACTTATAGGTCATTCATTGGCTGAGCGCGTAAGAGACACATAGACATAAAGGCCTGACACCAGTGTTTTGCTACAAATCTTTTAAACTTCTTGAAATATTGTTCTCTGAGGCAAGGTCGGATTAGTGAAGGTCAGATAAACAGGACTTTACTGTTTCCCGGCGAAAAACCATTAAGGTTATCATCGCCATCTACTCTAATAGTATATGGTTAATAAATATAATTTAACATGGTACAGAATTTTGATAAAAGCTCAAGCCGCCTTGGTGGCCTAGTGGATAGCGTACTAGGCTTTCACCCCGAGGACCCGGGTTCAATTCCCAACGAGGGCTTGGCATTTTCACACGCTATAAATCATCCCATTGTCTGCTTTATATAGCACAAGTGTGTACAATAGTCGGACATTAAAAAAAAAAAAAAAAAAAAAATTGATAAAAGCTCAGAAATTTCTTGTATATGTTCGCCTAAATTAAATAATCATATTATTATTGTACATTATACAAATTTAAGCACAGTTAAAGAATATTTACTATAAGGTCATAGAACTAAATATTATTTTAGAATTTGCATTGTTAACTAAATTAAGAAAAACTTTGGTTTAGTTACAAAATCAATAGATCAAAAGGAACATATACAAGAATAAACAAAAATTATTTAAGTCCATTAGTTGAAATCAGATAAATATTATAAGTTCTACAGAACAAAAGGGTAATTTTTAAAATGTAAAGAAGTCTTGAGTTGATAGTACATAAAAAAATATTTTGTTAACAGAAACATAAACAAAAGTTTAATTGAAATTAAGTAAATTTAGAGATTACATAGAACTGGTGTAATCATTTAAAATCCAACGTTAGCAATCAATCAAAATCTGTGACACCCAATTTGTAAGTTGTGGTTAGAATTTTCAAATATTATACATTATTATATTACACACACACACACACACACACACACGCACGCACGCATGCACACATTCGGAATGTTTACACAAATAATATAAATTACCAGGATTTTTGTTTAATTATCCTACATCAATTGAACCAGAGAAATAGTTCAAAGTTTTCAATAGCAGGCAAACATTCATAAATTGAAATTAATTAATTGGTCGGAATTTTGAATGTTGATTGAAAATCAGTAGACTATCTTTCTTTGCTTTTCACACATCAGCAACAGGAAGGCGTACCATTGCACAGTGAGTAGTGTGTTTGCAATCCAAAGAATATATAAATACAACCACACCACATTATATACATATATATAAAAGTCAGTGTTAGGCCATATGCACCAATGCACAGACATGGCGCAGCAACATTACACTACAATTACTGCTGCAGTATGTAGGTCTCAATTGTCCAAATATTAGGACCATTTTATTTGTTCTTCCAAAAAATAAATTTACTTTCTCATAAAAAAAAAAGTTAAAAATGGATTTTCTCAAAACTGGCTACAGTAATTTTACTCAAATGTTTGAGTTATTCAAAGAACTGAAAAGAGTATACTTTTTTAATGGGCTCAACAAATTTCATTAAGATTTTGATCATTTACGAAGCTTTATGGATTCCATTAAATTTTAACTTTCATTAAATCCGATGATGACTTCATAGTTCTTAAAAAAGACATTTTTATGCCCCTTTTTTGGTCAAAAAATTGTTAAAAATTGCACAATTACTTTTTAGAATTTTGTTCAAATGTAGAACAAAAAATCCAAACGAAATGTACAGCAGACAATTAAAGAAAAAAATTAACACTTTTTCAAAACTAAAATAATTGTTTTATTTCAAATTTGGCACAATGAATGGAGTTCTGAATCATGTGATTGTGAGGAATCAGATATACTGAATGTGAGAAAGTTTATATGTTTTGCACCATTTATTTACACTGGTGTACCCTCCATGGTACAATACATTATTTTTAGACCTCAAACGGATCTGAACAATCTGAGTTCAGCTATTCTGGTTATATTTTAATAAACTCCTTCAACCGCTCACTTCGAGATACAGTTGGATTCCCCTATTAGCCACCCTAGTATTAAAATACACTTCCAAAAAACTTTTTCATTAGTATTAACAAACTATTATACTGCAAATACTGTAATATTTACTGTAATGTGGTAACAAATATTAAAATAAGAAAATTTAACATTTGTTACATTGTTACTAATTTGTTTTTATTTTCATTACTTCTTTGTAACACAACACAAAAAGGAAAGACACAAACATGCACACATGGTTAATTCGTAAGAAAGACTGGATAGGCTATATTAGTTGATAGTGTGTCACAAAAAATCTATAATGTAGCCATTTAAGTAACTCTTGGAAACTGTGACTACGAATACCAATAAGCCTAGTAGGTAGACTAGGACAGTCGCACTCCCCTTATATGAAATAACGGGTGTATAAAGTGTAGCTAAAACAATTAAATAATTGCACATAAATACCTGATCTCCATCAATTGCATAGCATATTGCACTTTGAAGCTTATCACTAGACCTGTCAGCAGTAGAATCGTCATTAATACCTGAACACACAATTAATTCAAATCATTATAAAAGACATCTCTAACCAATGCCTTCCTTATAATACACAAAAACACAAACTATATATTACTGACCCAATTTATTCTCATTTTTTGAAAAAAAATTTTTCTTGCAGTAATTTTCAAAGATGAAATGACTTGGACGTATTTCAGAACTTCTACTTACAATATTTGCCTCTTTCTTCACAATTCTGGTTGTGAGGGCCAGGCCAACACATCCTCGCCTCGACATCTACCCTCGCGCCATGCTTTAGCAACAATTCCACACAATCTTCATGCCTGCAAACAAAATAGCTCAGCTGAGTTTTATGATCTCTTTCAGAAAATAACATTATTTTCAAAATTAAAAGTTACAAGCTGTTACCCGTCGCGGCTTCACCCGCAATTATAATGTAGATAATAAAATTTATAGTCGATTTTCAAAATCAGGACAGGTTCACTTCAATTTATTATATTACTATATACAATAGTATTTGATTTATGGTTTTCGGCTAATATATATATAGATTTTTGCTACTCGACACTCTAGAACAGGTGACATATAACTAACCACGGGAGAAGTACAAAGTTCCTAAATTTATTCCTGCAACACTTAACGTCTAATCCTGCAACTTATTAATTGTCTTTGTAAATGCCAACTTCAACGGAAACTGCAATTTTTTAAATTGGAAAGGCAGATTGTTTGAAATTATAGTGATTTTTGAAAAAAAAATTATTAAAATCATTGAAAATGGGAATATGTCTATCCATCTCAGGTACCTAAACCATGTTCATACCAAAGCTCACCTCAATTGGTCCAGTAGTTGATGCATTATTGAATCACACACACACACTTTCAGATTTATAATATTATATTAAGAAGTATAAACTATTATTAAAACATCACTGCTGTACAGTTAAAACATATAACAAAAATAAATACTAAATAATTAAGCTGGACTGAGTAAGTAGCATAATGGAGTTTTTTTAATGGGAATAGCTCTATGTTCATCTTAGGTACCTAAACCATGTTCATACCAAATTTCATTTCAATCGGTCCTTTAGTTAACACATGACTGAATAAGAAACACACAAACTTTCAGAATTATAATATGATTGAGATAAGTCAATAATCCTATTTCCTCAGAGACTTGCACACTGTGAGGGTAGATTTCGCAATACCAAGCTGCTCTTCATCTCAAGCCTAAAGGCTGAACTCTGGAATGTAGCCATACCTATGCCCATCTAGCCTTTGAATGAATGGACATTTGATTTTCATAGCTGCACATGAGATTTTGGAGGCTGGAAAGCACAAAGCCCAAACATGGAATCCACAAGCAGTGAATTGCAAATGTCTGTGGAAACACTAGATGGACCTATCCAAACTGCAATAGAAGAAATGAGAAATGGGGTCGGACACCTAAAATGAGTAAGGCTGTCTAGGAGAGCAAAGAGAGAAGGCAGTTAGCAAAAACCTAGACGCAGAACATTCATACTTTATACCAACCAGTTAGACTAATGAGAATGAGAGATCAGCGTTAATGATAAGATAAAAGCAACGGGAGTGACTGCGGCTATAACTAAGAACCTTAAGGTGCACAGTTCAAAGAAGCAGTAGACTAACCGGTGCTTAACAACATTGATCATCTCACAGATCAAATGGGGGCTGTCACCCACAAACATTATACCACAGGGTAACCATGTGCAGGCTACGCACGACAGGTAAGTGCCAGGAAGCGGCAAAGGGTGTTTGGCTTCCAGGACTGAGGATATCAGTCTACTGAACTAAAATCCAGGAAGCACAGTTGTACCTGCCTGTGATCATTTGATCACTTTGCCAGGGGCCACAAAACGCCATAACCTCTATCTATGACTTTACAGTTTACAGACATACTAGCTAACATTAGACACTGAGTACATTACAACAAATAACCATAAACATATGTTTATGCCATGCTTAGAAGTCTACTTGGATGCTAAATGGTTGCTGAAAGATGAAAGAAAAGTAGAAAAATAACAAACTTATTGAAGAAGTACTTAAAACTAAGAGAAAAATTCTCCAATGTGTAGTCCAACCCCCAAATTATTTATATTGTGACCATTAAAACCAATGTTACAATTTAAAACCAATGTTTAATTTAGAATTTAAAACAATATTATTTCTTTTAATCAACAGCTGTTATCAAAATTATACTTTTTTACCATAACTTAAAAAAATATGGTTTAATACCAATATGGAAGTATGGAATAATATTTCTAATATTAAATATTAGAAATTAATACTATATAATTATTTTGTTTTTATTCAACAGCTCTTATTATAATAGATAAATCTCATAAAGGAAAAAGTAACTTTGAAGGGTCTTGTTAATTATATTAACGTATAGCAATGGCTTTTCAAAAAATCCTGTGTGCCTCTACATAACAAAATGAACGCATCATTTTAACAATAAAAATGTACTACATTATTTCCTTACACTATTTATTTATTTGGTCATTAACACAAAGATTGTGAACTTTTCTTTGAAAAAGTATCCTACTACCACAACTCAAAAGTTATTACTTAGTAAAAGAAGGGGTTCACTTGTGTTTGACCAGCAGCTCCCATTGCTGTTGGCACTAAACACAAGCCATGTTCATCATACCTCATTGTTCACTCAGTTTTGTTATTTACAGCCAAAAATTCTGTTTTCTGTTTCTATTTATTACATTATTATTTATTTTATTCGTAACATTCTACATTAATATTACTAATCGCAAGAAGCCTACAATTTTAATTCTAAAGTTTGGATTCCCTATTTTACTCACCCTTTTAAGCACGCTATATGTAGCGGAAAAGAACATGCTCCACGATTAAGATCGGTATTTCGAGACAGAATCCATCGCAGCATGTCCACATTGTTAAGGGCAATAACTTTCTGCAGCAGGTTGTAACCTTCTTCATTATGTACAAACAATATGTTCTCGCCCTAAACCACATTTTATAACATTTGTAACTTTTTTAAATATTAAACATATTGTATAAAAGTACTTTCATTGAATATAAATGTATTAGAAGTAATTTATAAAAAAAGTGTGCTGGATATTAGCAGTTGAAGTTCAAGTAATTCTATTATCTGCCTCTACGAACACTGTAAGCTGCGAGGACAGGGAAAAGACATTTGAGAAAATGGACAGTACTATAATATATTTAACTGTAGTTGAACATTATGCCGCAAGATGCCACCAGTAGCGAACACTCATATATCTCTCATAAGGGTTTCAATTCTAGTATGTTTATATTCAATGGTACAGTTGAGTCTCATTAGTCCAGACAGTTGCCATGCGTCAAAGTTGTATTAGGTAAAAACTGATGTGTTTTAGCTCCAGTAGTCCAACATATTGATTTTTAAATGGGTGTGATTCATCAATGTGTTATTGTACAACTAATATACTCAAAACATTGCCCATTTAGCATTTGAATAATGATTTCAATTTCGATCTTTTAGTTTTCAGACTGTACTGTAATTAATATTTGTACTGTCTCTATAAATATTGGTTGGCTGCATTAATGTAATTAATTGATGTTAGCCGCATGCAATGAGAATCATTATGTGAAGGTCAAATAAAAACTTAACATAACTTTATCTGTCTAGGGAACATTACAAACAAAAAGGATAAGGGCTTTGCACATTCAAGTGTCAACACAAATAAAGTTACTTGTTTATGTTTATGGAACTTGTTGCTTCCATATGGAAGATTATTGTTAGAATTACCAAAAAAAGGTTGTTAAGCTGGAGTGGGATTACTATATACAGTTCTGTAATATATTTTGCATTTTTTCTTTGTTTGTATTAAATTCAAACAAAATGAATACCTGCAGAAAATTTACAACAGTTAAAAAATTTACACACACACACACAAACACACTGCAGCAGACAAAAATGTCATATCAGAATAATACGAATATAATGAAATTTCGATACAAGTATCACATTTTAAACATACATTAAAATCCACTTCAAATTAAATTCATTGCTTGAGTAAACGAACGACCAATCGAACAAGCTAGCAAGCTTAAAGTCGAAGACAGAAAAGGATTCAGTCGAAGACACATGAATGGATGTATAGTCCAAGAATTTAATAGGACCTTAGATGAAAACCTGCAGTCGGGAGTGCTGATAGGGAAGACGGGCTCATACACATTAACACTACCAATCGTAACGGAATACCAGAGCAGGACAACATCCAGCTCCTGTCGAATTATTTCGACACCAACATCTCAACCATATACAAGGTACTAATTTCATATTCATTTATTTGATGGCTACCTTACGCAGATTAAATTGTCCAAAATTAATTTAGTAAAATTCAATGTAAATTCAGTTCCTGTAAAACTGATTAGAAAAATAGTAAAATTGGCAAAAATAATTAATCCATCCAAATTTCCAATATTTATAGATAAAATCAATTTTTTTATAAAACTGGACATGTTCCCACTAGCAATTTAAAGAAATACAGTAGAACTAGCATTTGGGATCAAGTGTATGTATCAAAATTATTTTACAAATCATACAAACGTAAATTTAAAGAAATGAAAATGTGTGAATGAGAGATTATTGAAAACAATAAATACACACCAATTAATTTACGTTGACTGCATAAATTTATTAGTTGCATGGTTAAATAAAAGAAAATTTTAATTTCAAATTAATATATGGATTGAAACAGCATATGAAGAAAGAATTATTAAAAATGTAGTTAAATATAAAATGTTCTAGTTGAAGGAATTATTCATACTGTAACAGAAAAATTTGTGTTAAATAATTTACTAGTTACAGGATATGAGTGTCAAGCAAAGTTTTCTAGTAATTCCCACGGATCACTCGATCCCAAGAAAATATTATATATTCAAAAATTGAATTTATAAATATTACAATCTTGCAAAAATGTGTGTTAGTAGAAAGCCATTATACCAGGGATATGTAGTTTGCCCCTAAAGAAAATTACAAGGATATCCCAGTTCGCAGCAAGGTGGGCATTGAATAATATTGTTTAAATTAAATATTTACATGTATAACGAGCATTAGTTACTGGCTGGACAATAGCTAGATCTATTTCTTTTTTGTGTATGTGCAATAAAAAGGAACAACCAGGCACATTCTGTGTGTACCTTTGCAGCAGCAGCAGCGCGTGTATACACACACACACACACACACACACACAAAATGCTTTCAACCAGATTAAAAAAACTAACACTACCGGATACAATTTAAAATTAGTATTAATGCTTTCATCACAAGCCACAGAAAAAGGTATAAGGAAATATCTAATAGTACAGTATTTGAAAGTCTAACCTTAGCTATTTCATTATTAACTGCTAACAGTTGTATGCTTAGTTGTAACAGAACCTTACTGTTTTAGAAACATCATTATAAAGTGGTCCTGAGTTTTCAGCAGTGCTAATAGTCTCACTGAGCTCAATTAGTAAGGATGCAATATCAGTTCACTGATTCATACATTTATACCTGAATAGCCGGAAGCAGGATATTAATCTAATTCTACACTTGGGCATGGGTTTAAGCACAAGACACATGGAGAGAAAAAACAACTACTTCACAGCATGCCTGGCACTGTGATAACACATTGGTTGCCACAACACAGTTTCATTCAAGAATTTTGTATCTATTTCATAAATTTGGGAATGGCTACTGACATTAAGTTTAAGGAGTATAAGTTTAAGGAGTATACATTGGACAAGTACAAAATCTTAGGCAGAGCACTAAGGAAAACTATGGGGCTCATTATTGGGCACTGTGGTCTAACAGTGCACATCAGTAGGACAGGTATGTACCACAAAAAAAAACCATGTGTAGGTTACACAGTAAAGAGAAGGAAACTGTAGAATACACAATTTATGATTGAGGCTCTTGCTAGCGGAAGGATAAGGATTTTCGAGACCTCCAGCAGGATCAGCCAGTAAGGGTACTGATCTACTGCACTATTATTTAACAGGTTTATATTACACAATAGGTTTTATAATCCCTTCCTCTAGTTAATCTATCAGTCTGTATAATAGCAGCTTCAGCAGGTACAACATACCTTTACCTTTACTTGCTAAACATTTAAAATCTTGTTTTACTTAAAACAAACAAGATGTAACAGATATTTGGAAGGAGAAAAGGTATTTGGAAAGACATTTGGAAAGATATTGCAATCTTTTCGATAACTTGAACTGTTTTAATATGAGATAAGTTTGACTATTTATTCACCAACCTGAAAAAATAATTAGTCTATATTTTCTTATCTAAATATTTACTCTCTCATTATGTGACTACATGGCAAAAAACAAATGTTAATTCTGTCTAGCTATACTGTAATATATACTGCTAACCAACGCTAGCTCAAGTGGATTAACTGCACGTCCCCAACATACATGGACAAGTATGAGGTATTTCCATAACCTTCAATTATATTTCTAGTCTACCATCATACATGACTGTACCATCTTAATGTCATTTCAATGAGTGTGAATGTGGCCATTACTGCCCCAAGTTTGAATTAAGTTGTAGGTACATGCTAAAATTGTGAATGCTAGATGTCATATTTTATGCCAGTCAGACTAATGAGGACAAGGTATCTGTGTTAATGGAACGGGTAAAGCTTATAGCAGTAACTTCAAGTCTCAGATGCGCAGTTCAGAAACAAAGCCGACTTACTAGTCTCTTTACCCTAAAAATTAATGCTAGAATGCTAACTCACATATGTATATTACATATGTGTATTACCTGGCCAATGCCTTAACTGGGTAGATAATACATGTAGATGGGAGGTTAGTTGTACAGTCCAATATTTTAAAATTGCTACAGTAGTAGCAAACAGTATTTAATTCAATATCTCAATTCAATATAAGTTGGTTTCAGTAGAAGTTTATCCCGTAGGTTGGTGCACCATTTCACAAAAAAATTAAAATTTAAAAAATGAACTAAAAAAACAGAAAATTGACACTCATGTAAGAACCACCAAGTTCTGAGAATATAACACCTATACAATAGTCCAGGGAATACCAAGTTCTGAGTGTATAACACTTTTAGAATAGCTTAGGGAACACCAAGTTGTGAGTGTATAACACTTGTAGAATAGCCCAGGGAACACCAAGTTCTGAGTGTATAACACCTACAGAATAGCCCAGGGAACACCGAGTTTTGAGTGTATAACACCTATAGAATAGCCCAGGGAACACCAAGTTCTGAGTGTATAGCACCTACAGAATAGCCCAGGGAACACCGAGTTTTGAGTGTATAACACCTATAGAATAGCCCAGGGAACACCAAGTTATGAGTGTACAACACTTGTAGAATAGCCCAGGAAACACCAAGTTTTGAGTGTATAACACCTATAGAATAGCCTAGGGAACACCAAGTTCTGAGTGTATAACACCTACAGAATAGCCCAGGGAACACCGAGTTTTGAGTGTATAACACCTATAGAATAGCGCAGGGAACACCAAGTTCTGAGTGTACAACACCTACAGAATAGCCCAGGGAACACCGAGTTTTGAGTGTATAACACCTATAGAATAGCGCAGGGAACACCAAGTTATGAGTGTACAACACTTGTAGAATAGCCCAGGAAACACCAAGTTCTGAGTGTATAACACTTTTTGAATAGTCTAGGGAACACTGAGTTCTGAGTGAATAACACATATAGAATAGCCCAGGGAACACCAAGTTGTGAGTGTATAACACTTTTAGAATAGTCTAGGGAACACTGAGTTCTGAGTGAATAACACATATAGAATAGCCCAGGGAACACCAAGTTGTGAGTGTATAACACTTTTAGAATAGTCTAGGGAACACTGAGTTCTGAGTGAATAACACATATAGAATAGCCCAGGGAACACCAAGTTGTGAGTGTATAACACTTTTAGAATAGTCTAGGGAACACTGAGTTCTGAGTGAATAACACATATAGAATAGCCCAGGAAACACCAAGTTTTGAGTGTATAACACTTTTAGAATAGCCCAGGAAACACCAAGTTCTGAGTGAATAACACTTTTAGAATAGCCTAGGGAATACCAAGTTCTGAGTGTATAACACTTGTAGAATAGCCCAGGGAATACCAAGTTCTGAGTATAACACTTTTAGAATAGCCTAGGGAACACCAAGTTCTGAGTGTATAACACTTGTAGAATAGTCCAGAGAACACTAAGTACTTCACGAACATCATGAGAAAATAAGTATTTTTTTTCATTTTACAAGAGATTGGAAATAATACCTTTAAATAATTTTTTTGACAAATGACAGCTTAAATTGTGATTTCTTACCTCATTTGAACTTAGTAAATGATGCTTTTTCATCGTACCTCGGCATAAAATAGCATTTTAAGCTCACAGGCCTAAAATGTTTACACCTTTCTTGAAAGTTTTGAAAAATTTCATAGTTCATTAATTCCATTATTTTTATTGGTATTTAAGTGAACCCAGTGTGGCATACAGAATAGATACGCATCTTTTGCATTTGTAACTCATACTTATTTAAAATTGAACGTTTTGCATACATTTCCCACCCAAGATTGCTATTTTATTTTTTTTCAAAAGCTCAGATTTTTCATTAAAAAAACTATTTGAGTAAAATTATGTTTAAAAAAATATGTATACTTTAAAAATGAAATGTATCTGTTTTTCATTGTTTAGGCAGACCAGTGGAGGAAAGACATTCCACTCAGACCTGAGTCAAGGCTACCTTTGCTGCATATACTGGAAGCAACTTGACAGATGAGCAATTTCTGAAGCACACTCTACTAAATTTGTGTATCACATATCCATCCGTTGAAAATGTTTTATGAACACAATTTGTAAAAATTGAGGATATTTTAAAGAATACAATATTCCTGGCTCTTGCTGCTGTGGGGCTGGTGTGTATACAAGGTGTGGCTATTAAATAACAAGATTAATGCTGTAAAATATTTTATTTTAAATGTATACATATTTATATATTATCATTTTCAATATACACCCCTCCTCTATCCCTACAACGCTTCATGTGAATTTTCCAATTAGGGGCCGATTCATCAAATGTTATCACTTTTCCCCCAAGAAGTGTCACAAGCTTCTTTTTGTTTTGATTCTTACTCAAGCTTTACTCATTCTTTGCCAATTCCTACAGTATCAACAATCGCACAAACAGTGAACCAACAGTCAGATCGGATCAGATCACCAATTTTTTCAATATTGTTATCAATTTTTGACGGGCGAACATCATCTTCAATGTCTTCTCAACCAACTTGGAAATATTTAAACTACTCAAAAACCCATGGACATGATAAACATTAATTGCCATATACTTTTTTTTAATTGAAGGTAAGTTTCAGTAGCATTTTGTCCCAAGTTTTAAATGAAATTTTATGACAATTCATTGTTCTAATAAAACACTTATCATTTTTTCAGAAAATCAAAAAAAACATATTATCCAAATGAAGGTCACAGCCAGACTAATATATCTACAAAAAAAAAACGGAGTTTCAACAATCGAAAGAGAAGACGTCACACTACACAGATGTCAGTCGTATGAATTTGGCGCATGCGCAGTTCTTCTGTAGCAGCATTAGTCCTGTTATTTAATAGCCACACCTCGTCGTATGTAAAAGAAAACAAAATGTATTTAATTATTAATACTTTTTTTAAAAAATCATCCATAAAAATGTATTGATGTCAAAAAATGTACTATAAGGCACACAACAATGAAAAACTTGCTGTTCCTTGGGCTCTACTATGTTTGTCAAAGTCCTAAAAGTTATTAGGCCTAACTCTTAACTCATATTAAAGTTGATTCACCTCACTGTAAAAGACTGAATTATATTTATTTAAGCTAGTCAACAATTTTTTTTAATTTAAAGTAAAAAAAATTATGATGTGCTAAAAAAAATGGTCTAAGGCTTGGGGCAGAACTGGCTCCCTCAGGCCTCCAGGTCTCCATCTTCCACAGTGAGTTGGACCAGGTAATGTAATAATTTTTGTACAGTATTGCTAATTGTGAATAGTACTTCCTTATATTTTCTTTTAAAATGTATAACTCATTATATTAATTTTCTAAATATTTTTACTTGTGTTTTATAGGGACAGAATACCAAGGGATTATGTACAAAAAATGTGTTGATTATTTAGCAGAAGTAGGAAATTATTAAACAGAGAAAAGAAACAACACATGGGCTGCAGAGATACGAACAAGAAGAAAAGTGCTGTTACGTTCTACATGTTCTATTGGAAAACAGAAAGACCTTGATAAGGCCACTAGTTTGGTTTACCACAGCAACATTCCCAAAGCAATCCAATAAATAATATACTTGCACGGAAAGTGATTGTCATTTGTTTCTGTTAATGAACATTTTTGAAGAAATGCTCTTACAGCGCATACTTTAACAGATAATTATGTCACGTACAGTATGCACTATTCTTTAATTTTGTAATTATTGTATTTTTCCACATGTCTAGTTGTCAGTGGTTAAACTATTATTTCATTTATCTATATCTTTTTTCAGCTTAATTATCCTAGATAACAGAGGCACCAGATTTTTGTAAATATAAAAAAAAATTAAAGTTCTCTTTAAAACATGTTATAAAGTTTATCAGATGATCCTGGGTCTGTTTCCACAACTAACGAAATCATAACAATAGATCTTACTGGTTACAATGAAGCAGTGTACCTTGGGTATCTGAGAGAGTAGTCCTTCCAAACGCTGTACTGTAACTCGAGGATTAGCGCGGAGAGCGTCAAACACTATTCTAATTTTTCCTCGAGTTTGATCTGAACAACTTCTATGATTTCCAGCAGTCAATAGCGCACTCCCTGACTGAAAGAAGTGGCTGACTGCACCTCCCATTCTAGCATCTAGCCTCCCTGAACAACAATTAATATCACGTAAGTCATAGAAGGTTTAGTGTTTAAATTTACATAGTGGTCTAACTTAACCTTCTGAGGAGTAATATCTTAGAATGTCATCAGACTTATGAGTGAAATTTTATACCTAAAAATACCAAGAGTAAAAAATAAAAAACAAATTCATTTTTAATCAAACAAGAATTATTTATTTTCTTCACAAAACATTTTAAAAGTCCCAAACATCTTGAATCAATTTTTTTTTTTTTTGCAGATAAACACAAAACAGAGATAGATACATAGTAGCATAATGTGGTCTATGCATTTGTAAGTAATGTGTTTGTGTATTTTCTCTCTTTGTGTATTACCACACACATAGCAAGAGTTCATAATCAATCACAAAATGTGGTAGTCGCAAGACTGACTGACAGTATTGCAAATTTAAAAAAGAAGTTTTCCCTTTTTTTAATATTTTATCTTTGTTTTCATCATGAGTCCTCTACTGCGGTTGTTTGTTAAACTATAACATATATCTTCAAAACTGGTTCAATAAAATACTGTTTGAGCATATTATTTATATTTTAGCAGATACTTTACTCAAATAGTATAGAAGATTACATTTTGCATCACCAGTTTTGAAGATTTGTTGAACTAGGAAAAAAATGCATATAATGTATACAGAGTGGTCACTTTCCAGCAGTTATTTTTTCAACCGTTTTGAGCTGTTAAAAAGTTATTGCAATTGCTAATATACATAGTGCTTATCTTGGTTAGTTCTTTTAAAATGCAAGAGATACTACTGATTGATGTGTGATTATTTGAATAGAGTCAAAAATTCTTAGGTAGGTATTTATTTAATTAAAATAAATTATTACTGCTAAAAATAAATATTTTATCAATTCTGCTATTACATATAATACTATTTACTCATATATATATATATATATATATATATATATATATATATATATATATATATATATATATATATATTCTCACTCTATGACCTTTTCTCTTTCGTCTATATTATGCTTAGAATCTGTATAACATATGTGTTACATATGCGTACACAACATATGCATTATGTTACAGATTTTGATTACAAATCCCCAAAGTAACTAGACTACAACAGCAAATCCCTAAATGCAGCTGTGAGTGTAAAGTTTTTAAATCGTAAATGTATGTTATACACACTACACACTTACATAAGTGTGTTGTTGGACTTGGATACCGCGAGGGGTATCTAAACCCCATCAATAGGTGCAGGTAGTCTACAACTTCTTGCGGTGACTCAATCTTACTAATCAAAGAGTTAAACTTGAATTTTCTATTTTATTCATTATTTAGCTCATGCCTCATTGTCTCTTATACTAATTTTTGCTCCAATTTTTATAAAATTAAGTTCTGCATCTAGGGTTTTCAAATTACTTTCCTTTGGAAAAAGACACTGCACAATAATTCCTGTCACAATGTACACAACATAAAATAAAAACCGGATATGGAATTCTGTTAATCAGGCATCGCCACATGATGTACAATGCCTATGTATCGCTGGACAATAATTCCTGTCACAATGTACACAACATAAAATAAAAACCGGATGTGGAATTCTGTTAATCAGGCATCACCACATAATGTACAATGCCTATGTATCACTGGACAATAATTCCTGTCACAATGTACACAACATAAGATAAAAACCGGATGTGGAATTCTGTTAATCAGGCATCACCGCATGATGTACAATGCCTATGTATCACTGGACAATAATTCCTGTCACAATGTACACAACATAAGATAAAAACCGGATGTGGAATTCTGTTAATCAGGCATCACCGCATGATGTACAATGCCTATGTATCACTGGACAATAATTCCTGTCACAATGTACACAAAATAAGATAAAAACCGGATGTGGAATTCTGTTAATCAGGCATCACCGCATGATGCACAATGCCTATGTATCGCTGGACAATAATTCCTGTCACAATGTACACAACATAAAATAAAAACCGGATATGGAATTCTGTTAATCAGGCATCACCACATGATGTACAATGCCTATGTATCGCTGGACAATAATTCCTGTCACAATGTACACAACATAAGATAAAAACCGGATGTGGAATTCTGTTAATCAGGCATTGCCACATGATGTACAATGCCTATGTATCGCTGGACAATAATTCCTGTCACAATGTACACAACATAAGATAAAAACCGGATGTGGAATTCTGTTAATCAGGCATCGCCACATGATGTACAATGCCTATGTATCGCTGGACAATAATTCCTGTCACAATGTACACAAAATAAGATAAAAACCGGATGTGGAATTCTGTTAATCAGGCATCACCGCATGATGCACAATGCCTATGTATCGCTGGACAATAATTCCTGTCACAATGTACACAACATAAAATAAAAACCGGATATGGAATTCTGTTAATCAGGCATCGCCACATGATGTACAATGCCTATGTATCGCTGGACAATAATTTCTGTCAAAATATACACAACATAAGATAAAAACCGGATGTGGAATTCTGTTAATCAGGCATCGCCACATGATGTACAATGTCTATGTATCGCTGGACAATAATTCCTGTCACAATGTACACAACATAAGATAAAAACCGGATGTGGAATTCTGTTAATCAGGCATCACCCGCATGATGTACAATGCCTATGTATCGCTGGACAATAATTCCTGTCACAATGTACACAACATAAAATAAAAACCCGATATGGAATTCTGTTAATCAGGCATCGCCACATGATGTACAATGCCTATGTATCGCTGGACAATAATTCCTGTCACAATGTACACAACATAAAATAAAAACCCGATATGGAATTCTGTTAATCAGGCATCGCCACATGATGTACAATGCCTATGTATCGCTGGACATTAATTTCTGTCAAAATATACACAACATAAAATAAAAACCGGATATAGAATTCTGTTAATCAGGTATCGCCACATGATGTACAATGCCTATGTATCGCTGGACAATAATTCCTGTCACAATGTACACAACATAAGATAAAAACCGGATATGGAATTCTGTTAATCAGGCATCGCCACATGATGTACACAACATAAGATAAAAACCGGATATGGAATTCTGTTAATCAGGCATCGCCACATGATGTACAATGCCTATGTATCGCTGGACAATAATTCCTGTCACAATGTACACAACATAAGATAAAAACCGGATGTGGAATTCTGTTAATCAGACATTGCTAAATGATGTACAATGCTTATGTATCCTTGTATATAAGTGCTGTCAGAATGACAACTATTAACATTTGTTATATTGCTGAAACACATAGTCATGTATGCTATATGTTTAGTCTATCCAAAATGAATGGGAATGTGAAATATTATCAATGTTTTTTTGAAAATCTTTTTAAAAAAAATATTATTTTCAAAGTATACAAAGTATCGTTTTCGTGCTTTTTTAATGTAAAAATGCAAAATTAATGTATCATTAATAATTTAATATTTAAACATATAAATACAGTATTGAAAATATTACTGCATACATATTACTGCATTACATGTTACTACATATTACTGCATTATGTAATGTAATACAATGACAATGTTTTTTACTTTTTATTCCTTGCAAATCTTTTATATATAAAATCATTCAGATATAACAAGATATCATCAGCAGACATAATATAAGTGACGTTACACTATAACAATGTTCTATTGTATATGTCTGTCATGCTTTTCTTACTGATCCCATCTTCATGTTATTATGCAAACTGTAAACCAATAACAAACTTAATTTTCTTAGTTCAACTATACTTGCAGGCTTTTTTCTTAACATCTATACTTTATCAGTTAGACTAAAAAAGGTGAGGGATCAGTGTTAATGATAAGGGAAAAAAACTCCTGTAACTATGTCTTAAACTCACAACCATAACTTGCATAGTTCAGACCAGTGTTCTAGCTACACTGACCACGAAACCCTTTAACTACAAACAGACAACTGGACAAATTCAAGTACAAATATACAGAAAAAACATAATCAATACATAAAACTATACATGTCCAGTCATAAACGCCAGCTTTATTCATTGCCTCCTCACCGAACTGTTAAGGTAAGATGGAAACAAAATACTATCAAACATATAGCTATAACTGAATGGCTATATAATAACCCAAGTGCTGACTTCTAACAAACTTCTAAACAAATATAGAAAAAAATGATTATATAATTCAGAAAGAAACTAATAAGTTTTGTCTCAACGGAATAACAAATATGTTGATGAATGCATTCATTAAACATAACATTTCATTCCATTAACAATATTCAAAAAATACTGCAACCAATCCAAAATATACCAAAAGTTAGATTATTTGAAGTGTAAAAAGATGATCTGCAGATCTAGCAGTGTAATACATTGGGCAGACTGGCAGGGTTTTTCAACAAATTCTTCCATTTAATTATTGATATTTTGGTTTGAGGTTCGACTTCCAGAAAGGCTAGCTGAAATCTGCCCAATTGATCCCACAATTTATCAAAAGCAATGACCCACGCAGAACACTTTGCTTTTTGCTCAACTGTAAAAACCACTTTGTAAATTACTAGTCCCATAAAATGGCACAAAAAAAATTAGGTTATGTTTTTGTTCTATTAAAAAATTAATTTAACAGCTGTTACAGAATTAACAGCTGTTCAACAACCTAATACTGCAGTACAGTGAAATTTTTAAGAGGGATAGAATTTATTTATTTTGGTCACCATTTTGTTTCTACAAACCTTAGCCAGATGAAATTCTCACAAACTATTTCTGGTAACTTCTTTAAAAGATATTTACAGTTTCAAAATGATCAATGGAGGAATAAGAAAATAATGGCGGATCAAATGTGTAAATCTCTTCGTGGGACATGTGTGTGTGTGTGAAAAATTATAACTTCAGATGGGATTATGGTCCAGAAATGCATCGCAAATTAGAAAAATATGACAAAGTCATAACAATGGAGATTAAAATAATATTGTGTATAACCACTGATACCATCCCAAACTATATTACTTTTTATATTTCAGAAAGTATAAAATAATGTTTACAACATATTATTACTCACATTATATTTATGAATATTTTTGGTGTGAATATATAAAAGCATTGTTTAGCGCATAAACAGATCTATTCTTGAGCCCCTATATGTCATTCAAAAATCCATTATAAAGACTTTGAGGGAAAAATCAATGTTTTTACACTAAAACTTTACATATTTTTTAAATGTGAAAGAATTGGGTTGCTATTTGTTCTATGAAAAATATTAGTTAAGGCACTTTCAATTTGTTCTTAAACAAATAAACCTAATTACGATACCATTCATAGTTCTGCATGTAAATATACATGCAAGTTTTGCATAGCCTCTACAAGTACATATATTATTAAAATTTAATCAAAATTTGTTCAGCTGATTTTAATTTCAACCTCTTAAATTTTTTCACTAAAGATGTTTCGGGCTTTTCCCAGTGGCCAATGATCCAATGGCTTATGTTTTTAAGTGCACAATATAATCAATGGTCAGAGCATGTTTTATGAAAATGTTTTCATAAGGTGGTTTACTTCCAAATTTTGCACAAAAATTTAAACACATTATAAAGAAATAAATGTGATCTGGACCATAAGACTATTGTTGCTGCCTAATAGTGTTAACAAAATTCTGTTTCAGAAGTTAATCTGGAAAGATTATTTTCATATAGGTATTTAAATAACTCTATAAAGCACCATAACACAAAATATGTGTGAGAAACTTTTCAGCCTACTTCACTGATTCACTAACCTTGATAACAAGAAACTAACATACACCTCTGTTTAGCACAAACTGTCATTGCTCCAACGTTGCTTGAATTATTACCCATTTTTATTATAACAACTAAATTATTTTGAAACAACTTTATGCTAATAACTACACATAATGTAAAACATAAATGTGCCTGCCATCAAAAGGTAAAATTACAACATAAGTATTTGAACAAATGTTACGTAAAATGGTTGCACCAAAGAGTTAAGTCATAAACTAAAAATAAGCCAACCAAGTTAACACCTTTATGTCACGCAAAATCTCATTTACTACACTTTGTTGGCTTCTACAACAAGAAGGAGAAACACTGGTTACAATAATTGCGATCTCAGTGTGTAGTACTATATACTGTAAGTAGATTAATTAATCTAACTTTTAATTGTAAATTACTTCTGCAATAATTTCCTTATTATAGTTGATTGGTAATATTTTGTTTTGACAAAGATCAGAACTTTTAATTGCTGTAAGTGATAACAAACAACATACAGGCTAATTGCAGTCCATAATAAAGTCACCTATTTATTTCAAGTGTAGATCTACTTGTTGGCATCAATTTTATTTATTTCGAGTTATATTAACTTTTTAACAATTAATTATTTGTCAGGTTTTGTTAATAAATATAACTAAAATGTTTGGACTGTTTCAGGTAACAGCTAAAGTTACTTTCAGTTTTTTATTGAACTTGTTTTGCAAAAATTTTAAAAAAGAAAAAAAATATTTACAAAATACTACTTTAGATGTTTTTCCTGAAAGACTTTAAAAGATTAAATTTCCTGAAAGTACTAAATAACATGATGAAGCAATTGAACACATGTTATTAATAATGAAAGTAAAATACTTTTATTAAAAAAAAGAACTTCACAACCTAACAACTTGGTTGTTCGGCGTTTAACTCAAAAGAGGCAAATCACAAAGTTCACAAATAACAAGACAATAAATGATTTATTACAAAATGATAAAGCAAATGAGAAGTACCTCGACAGGTGACTTCCTCGTTGTAATCTAGTGTAGAAAATTTAGTATGTTCCATGAAAAATAAACATTAATGATGTCAGAATATAGTTCCATAATAAATGGCTGAAAATTGTAAATTATTGTAATAAATTTAATCTTTCGCAGATTAATATCTCTTAACAATATATGGTAGAAAAAAAATAAAATTAGGTATATAAATACCCAGTACTGCATAAACAGTGTACTTTTTTTTATTTCATACCTTATTATCTAAATAATACACAAGTACTTACAATTTGAAGCATTTTTTTTAAAGTACTATATTGGGATGCCACTGCTGTTTACACTGTATTAAACTTCATAGATAAATTTACCAGTCATGCATATTATTATTAACTACATGTACTTACTACTCATACATGTTATACATTCTGACAGTCATTACTAAATGTTAAGGTTTACTGCTTTTTTATTGGTTTGTTCTCGTAACAAAAACATTGTCAAAATGGCATCAGTTATTTGTGAACTTCGTGGTTTGTCTCTTTTTGTTTTAGGTTCACCACCCAACAACCATGTCAGTTCTGTCATGAGTTTTTTCTTTTTTTAAAAAAAAGGTATCTTTATCCCTCAATAACCATATTAGGTTAACCACCCAACAACCATGTCACTTAGGTATTGAGTACTTTTTTTAAAAAAAAAAATATAAGGTTTCTTTATCGTTTTAGTGATCAAAAACACACTGCCTATTTTCGTGCAGTAACAATTTTGAGATTATGTAGATCACTTTTACTTTTGATTTTTATCATACTTCCTGTGCTTTTATATTTTGGATTATTGTTTTTATATTTTGAATAACCAAAAATTGTTAAAATCATTATTTTTGTAAAGTCGTGAACAGCCAGAAATACAGCGTTACAAACCTAACATGGTTTTTTATATATGCTTAACTATTATATAAATACATACTGTAGGTCATTTACCATTTTTCAATAATTTTTTCGCTAAAATGATTTATTACATGCCTAAAAGCAATAATCCAAGATATAAAAGTAAGGAAAGTATGGGAAGTACAATAAAAGTTGAAAATAAAAGTGACTTGCATAACCTATAAGTTA
The DNA here is from genome assembly GCA_022606455.1 of Callitettix versicolor. NCBI lineage: Eukaryota > Metazoa > Arthropoda > Insecta > Hemiptera > Cercopidae > Callitettix > Callitettix versicolor. The sequence goes on from CM040185.1 coordinate 101,486,239, forward strand.
ATATCATATAAAAGTAGATAATGTGCTTTTTATCATTACGACCACATAAAAACCTTAATTAAAAAAAACACTTTATTTAAAAAAGATTTTTTTTAAATAACTGACATAGTTTTGGTCGAAGAACCTAATTGACACAGTTGTGTGAAAAATCTATTTCACTGAACAGATGTTGTTTTAACATTTTCACTACAAGAACACATTAACATGTATTAGGTAATGCCTGTCAGAATAAAATAACATGCATGAGCAGTAAGTTGGTAAAGTAAATGGTAGCACACATGAGCAGTAAGTTTCATCAATGTAATGAGCAATAATGTCACAATATAGTCCTGTAAAAAAAGCTTAAAATCTTAAGTAATCTTTAAAAAAAAATTATTTTTTTTGGATGAATATGTGTTAATTGGATAATAAGAACTACAATGCAAAAGTAAAACAACCTACAATGCATAAATATCAACAATATTATTGCATAAACGTTACTAACCTTGTAATGACAGGTTATTAGCATAGCTTCCTGATCTGTTAATAACTTAAAATCGTAATTTATTGTAATAAATTTAATCTTCTATGGGTGAATACCTACTAATTCAGTGATAAAGTAAAGAATAAAAAAAATATGTTAAAATACTACTTCGGTATGAGGCCCAAAAATGCAGAAATATCCTGATAACGTTTTATCTTTCTTAACAACCAAGGCCTTGATTATTAGGTTACATATTTTTATTACTATTCCTTTAATAAATATGCGTCGAATTTGATGTAACAACGTCCGTTAAAAATGTAATTTCAACTTTTTACGTAATACGTACAGTACACAAAAACATACGCCTAGGCTAAATATGCAGTAGACTAAAAAAAAAATATATATGAACTTACCATATATTATCTGGCAATATAAGTGATATTCAGTAACAACAAAGAATTATTAATCATCATTAATTGATTAAGTACCAGAAACAACTCCTTTTCGTAGATAATATTACGATTAAAAGTAATAAACAATTTCACTCAAACAGCCAAGTTTTAGCAGACGACAAAGAAATAAGACGTAGAATGATCTATACAAACGAGGGTAACACTTGTATTTTTACTCTTACTTGAGTACTACCAAAAATATTGTATAACAAAATCATTTTTCCACAGTAATAACTAAAATATGAAATTATTTTGTCACAGCCAACATTTATAACTTCCTTATCAATACCAACATCATAGATGAGAGCGCACAAAGGTACCGAAGTTTATCTGCTGACGAGAGGTTGACATTTACATTATTGGAAAATTTCCGCCATGTTAGATTTTTACACAAAATTCGCAGTTTGTCAACCTGGAAATGTTTAAGGTCTGGCAACACTTATGGTTAAATTAGAAAATCTCAAGAAATTTTGGAGAAATCCCTCCGATTACTTTGAGTTTCTAACTATACCCTTGTAAATTAATACCGAGTAAAAAATTTACAGCCATATAGTATTCACCAGATTGAGAAAGTTGATTAACAATATTATGAACACTGATAAATAGTTCTGTTTTTTTTTTAAATTTTATTAATAAATATTATTTTGTTAGTATTCGTTTTTAACTATAATACAATAAATAGGCTTACTTGTACTTAGTGTTAAAAATTCTAGGTTAGGTTTCATCCTAGGAATAGGGTAGCTTTAATTACTCCTAATAGTTTTTAGTATGTTAATTTATTACTCTGTTCTGTCATATATAGGTATTTTTAACTTCCAGAATTTTTGCAAAAGTCATGATCTTAGCAATTTTTTTTTATTATTATGTGCAATATCATTTCGTTGAAATTCGATTGACTTTATTACAAAAAATTATATTTAACCATTAATTACAGAAATATATTCTCAAGTCCATTTATATATATATACCTGAATTCGGCGAGAAATGCCGAATTTAGTGTATCATAATTTGTGTTTTAGAATATTTTACTTACTTTTAAGAAAAGCCGATAAAAAATATTTTTCTCCAATGAAAACACTCTTTTTCTCCTACTATACATCTTTTTTACATTTTTATTCTTTTAGGGAATGAATTCGGAAAAATTTCGAAATATGTGTTTTATTTGTGTTTCATAGCATATTTCTAAAATATACGATCCAAAACAAATATTTTTTCAATACAAAATTGTACACCCCTTTCTACATTTTCTACCTCCTTTAAATCTCTTTAGAGGATGAGTTTTGGAAATTGGTGAAATATATATTTCATTACTTATATTTAAGAGTGACTATGTTACGTTTTAAGATTAGACGAAAAACATATTTTTACAATAAAAATTGTTGTACGTCATTGTTACCTCTTTAGGAGGTGAATACTGAAAAAAACGTTTTTCAAAGCACCCCATACATGTGGTGGTAACCCTGAAAATTTCAAATCTTTAGCTATTATAGTCTCGGCTTTAAGTTGATTAATTAATTTGGACTGGGTAAGTAGTTTAATGGCGTTAAAATCATATTTTTGCAAAATCCTGTCTTAGTGCACCTCGACATTGTTGTAAGAAGGTACCCTGAAAATGTCAAGTCTCTCTCTAGCTATAGCAGTACAGGCTGTACGTTGATTAATAAAATTAGACTGGTTAAGTAGTTTAATAATGGCATTAAAACCAAATTTTTGCAAAATCCTTTCTTAGTGCACGTTGACATTGTTGTAAGAAGGTATCCTAAAATTTCACGTCTCTAGTTATAATAGTATTGGCTGTACGTTGTTTATTAAATTTGGACTGAGTAAGTAGTTTAATGGCGTTAAAATCAAATTTTTGCAAAATACTTTCTTAGTGTACATTGACATTGTTGTAAGATTGTACCTAGAAAATTTCAAGTCTCTAGCTATAATAGTATAGGCTGTACGTTGTTTATTAAATTTGTATTGGGTAAGTAGTTTAATGACGTCAAAATCAAATTTTTGCAAAATCTTTTCTTAGTGTACCTTGGCATTGTTGTTAGAAGGTATCTTGAAAATTTCTTGAAAGTCTCTAGCTATAAATAGTATTGGCTGTATGTTGTTTATTAAATTTGTCAAAATCAAAATTTTGCAAAATCCTTTTTTAATGCACCCCTACGTAATGTTCCGAAGGGCCTGTCCAAATTTCAAATTTCTATCATTAATAGATTCGGCTCTACGTTGATTCTCAGTCAGTCAGTCAGGACAACGCCGCTTATACGAGTTGTCCTGTGTAATTGTTATACGTTAAAATCAAGTCTCTACCTTATAGCAGTACAGGCTGTACGTTGATTAATAAAATTGGACTGGGTAAGTAGTTTAATAATGGCATTAAAACCAAATTTTTGCAAAATCCTTTCTTAGCGCACGTTGTATGTACGTATATATATATATATATATATATATATATATATATATATATATATATATATATATATAATTATTAATATCATGCATTTCATTAAATGAACACCCCCAAACCGAGTCGGGTTAAGTTATCAAGTTCTTAAGAAATACACACGCACAAATATATATATATAAGACTGACTGATTCATAATGAACGCAGAGCCAAAACTATTTTAGCTAGCGACATGAAATTTTCAGGGTATATTTATGTTACCATATAGGCGTGCCCTAAGAAAGGATTTTGCAAAAAAATTATTTTAACTCCATTAAATTACTTACCCAGTCCAAATTTGATAATCGGCATACAGCCAATACTTTTATAGCTAGAGACTTGAAATTTTCAGGGTATTTTTTTACAACAATTTCGTTTTAACGCCATTAAACTGCTTACCTAGTCCAATTGTATTAATCAACGTGCTGCCTAAATTATTATAGCTAGAGAGTTGAAATTCTCAGGGTACCTTCTTACAACAATGTAGAGATGCACTAAGAAAGAATTTTACAAAAATTTGATTTAAACGCCATTAAACTACTTATCCAGTCCTACTTTAATAATCAATGAACAGCCGAGACTAATATAACTAGAGACTTGAAATTTTCAGGGTACCTTCTTACAACAATGTCGAGATGCACTAAGAATGGATTATACAAACATTTGATTTCAACGCCATTAAACTACTTATCCAGTCCTACTTTAATAATCAATGAACAGCCGAGACTAATATAACTAGAGACTTGAAATTTTCAGGGTACCTTCTTACAACAATGTCGAGATGCACTAAGAATGGATTATACAAACATTTGATTTCAACGCCATTAAACTAATTACCCAGTCCAACTTTAATAATCATCGCATAGCCGAAACTATAATAGCTAAAGATTTGAAATTTTCAGGGTTACCACCACATGTAGGGGTGCACTGAAAAACGATTTTCCAGTATGCAACCCCTAAAGATGTAAAAATGATTTACAACAATTTTTATTGGAAAAATATGTTTTTCGTCTGACCTTCTTAAAACGTAACATAGTCACTCTTAAATATAAGTAATGAAAATATTTATCACCATTTACTAAAACTCATACCCTAAAGAGATTGAAAGGGGGCAGAAAATGTAAAAAAGGGGTATACAATTTTTAAATTGAAGAAATATTTGTTTTGGATCTGTATATTCTAGAAATATGCTATGAAACACAAATAATGAAACATATATTTCAACATTTTTTCGAATTCATTCTCTAAAGGAATAAAAATGTAAAAAAGAGGTATAATTATAGAAAAAAGAATGTTTTCATTGGAGAAAATATTTTTTATTGGCTTTTTCTTCAAAGTAAACAAAATATTTTAAAACACAAATTATGATACACGTAATTAAGCATCCCCGCCCGAATTCATCCTCTAAAAGAACACAAAAATATGTTGTTGTTGTTTTCCAATGGCTTCCGCTGGCTCATGCCATCTTTGATCTCGCTTCCCAGTAGAGGCCAGGGAGGTCTCCTCTTCTCTGCTTCTCTATCTAATTTTCTGCAGACCAGGAGGTGGTCCTTGTTCATGATGGTGTCTGGGCATTCACATAATGTGCAGTTGTCATAGTTTAATATCTTAATTTTCTTCAGGTGTTCATTCAGACAGTCGTGTCCAGTTGTCAGCTGAAAGATGTTCACGATAAATGTCCTCCTCTGGAGATCCTTGACTGTCCCATACAAGTCGAATACATTCTCATAAGGCTTGTTCTTTATGTCTTCCTGGACTTTGTTTGTAAATTCAAGAAAAGATGTTTGCTTCAGTGCACTAATCTTAGCCTCCAGTGTGAGCATTCTTTTTGGTTTCTGCACTATAAGGGTTCCTTGTTTGGCCAGCTTGTCTGCCCGCTCATTCCCTTGTATGCCTACATGTGACGGGATTCACTGCAGAACCAATTCCTTGGTAGTGTGTTTAACTATTTTGTATTTCTTCTGGATCGATTCTATCATAGAGCCTGCAGATGTGTTGTCAGCAATTGCTTGTAATGCCGATTTAGAGTCAACTAATATCACTATGTTATTATTCATCCATGGCCTCGTTATTATTTGCCTCATCGATTGCAAATAACTCCGCCTCAAAAACAGTGGCGTCCGAGCTTAATGCAAAATAGTGAGAAAAATGCTCACAGAATATTCCCTCCCCTGTTTCACCTCCGATTTTAGATCCATCAGTGTATATTCGCAACCAGTTGTCTGATGGGTATAGGTTGTTTATAGTCTCCAAAATTATTTGTGCAACAGTGACTGGGTTGTTCTTGGCTTTATTTATTGTTTCCACAAGTTGAGTGCTTATGTTGTACCTATCGTAGTCCAGAGGACTTTTCAATATAAGACTCTTCGATCACCACACCACTTGATCTCCATTTAAGCATCAGGTGTTTGAAACTTGTTTGTGTTTTTAATGTTTGTTCTGCTGGTGGTTCTAGGATCCATGTACTTCCTGTGAAGAATCTTCTCATATGTTATCATAGCTTTGCACCTGTATTCATTATGCAATGGTTTGGTGTTGGTATAGGCATGGGTTCTGGTACAAAGTTACGGTTCCCCAAACCCAAGTACCACTGGCAGCCACCCTCTATGAACTCACAGAATGCAACCACTTGTTTCGATAGACCCAGCTATGGGCTCCGACACCCATAACTCAACATTCATGTGCTTGCCAAGCGCCTATAGGCTGCTCGGTTCCAGAACCTGTTCTATCAGAGGTCCTCGGCAGTGCTAGGCACACATCAGGTTCCACATACTTGGCCCTGCCAAAGGAAACCAAGCAGAATCGCCACTCCCAGACGTAACGGAACAAGCATAGCAAATTCCTATATGTACGTGTGAGTGTGAAGTGTTTACATCGTAAGTGTAAGTGTGTTAGACTTGGGTGCCGCGAGGTTTGTCTAGGTCCTCTCACTACGTGCAGCTAGTCTGCACCCCCTGCGGGTGTGTATGTGTTTGTGTGTGAGAGAGGGTGCGTGTGTATGTAGAGTAAATGAGTGAGAGTGAAATGAGCTAGAGGTATGGTGGGGTCGCTAAGCCCATCAGCTGCTCACTTCAGCTGCCTCCGCCGGCTAATACACTTATAATAGCTAATAATAAATAGTCGTAGTTATCTAATTTCATATTCATATTAATTATTCAATTATTTTATTAAGTGTTTGTGTCTCGCAAATTATTTAAATCTAAGAATTTTGAAATTTTTTAATGTTAATTATAAGGACCACCCTATGTACAGCTATTAATGCCCCTTATAGATCCTTTTCATGTGTAAAATTTGTACCATGAAGGAATAAATAATAATTATTATTACAGATTTACTATGGCATTTTTCATAGCATTGCGGTATATGGCTTGATTGGATGGGGAGGTTTCTATGATGCACTAAGGATCACTTAATGCATTAGATAGCCCTCAAAAACAATTTAAAAAATGATTGGCCTTCAAAAACAGGATCCTGATAGACCATTAAATATTATACAAGTATTTGCCTTAAAATCTATAGTGTGATTTTAAAATCTATACAGCGACTTAAAAGAATTTGTGCAGAATCCTCGCAGCTAAAGTGTCAGATTACCAAATCACTAACAATTTGTCAAAGATGTTATAGGTATTACACCAAGAAATATTGTAATGTTATTTTTAAATGCTTTAAAAACTTTAGAGTGTGGATGTTAAAACTAAAACTCAAACAAAAAAACCACAATTTAAAAAAAATTAATGTGATCTAAGTACAAATCTTTTAAGTGATTTTTGTTTGTAAATTAATTTCATAATATAAAATTGTTTTTGTTAAATGTCCATTAAATTTAAATTTTATATACAATTTACTGAAATATACAAATATGTAAAAGTATTTACATATAAGTAAGGAATTAATTATAAAGACCAACCTATATATGGGCATTTATGCCTCCTTTAGGTCCTTCATATTTTGCATTATATTGTGTATAATTTTTTAGGGAATTTTGAATATATATATATATATATATATATATATATATATATATATATATATATCATTGCACTAAAATCTGCAAAAAAAGAAAAATGGTGGGTACTAAAAATGATTCATTTATTGTCTGCTTTTCACTTGGACGTGGATTGCAGAAGTCAATGAAAATCTTTACATTTATAAAATACAATTGTTAGTTTTAAGATACCTTAAACTATATTTGAATGAAGCCCAAAACTACAGAAAGAAGACAGTGTCACCATACTTCTGTCCCAATTTCTTGATAACATTGTATTCGATTGACGAGGTCATTTCTGTCCTGCACCACCAGAAAGTAAAACGTTAACCAATTGCCACTGTTAAAAGGAGTGCGTACATCAAACTGTAGTCTTACCGATTCGACCATGAATGATCAACTTAATATAATTTTGTATTGATTGCTAACATTTTTTACTATGTATTTCATTTATAGTTCTAGAATGGTCTCAAAGTTGCCGACCCTCTAAAAAGTTAACAATACGTCTGGACCCTAGCCATAAAGCACTGGTCCTAAAACATTACTTTGTGCTGTGGTATTCCCACAAGTATTTTTAATATTTTTATTTTGTCAATGACGTTCAGAATGTTAGTACTATTTAACTACATTTTGTTATTAGCCAAAGGGTTAATTCATTCTAAATATAGTATTACAAACCTGATAAAAATTGTCATAAAATGCAATTTTAACACTAATTGCTTAGTTTTTCAAAATAGAAAATCCCGAGAATTTTCCTGAACTGTCCTCCATTATAGCCATCCTTTATTAGTCACAAAACCTCTATGATGCAAAATAAATGAAGTGGATTCAAGCAATAAAAAATAAGATATTAAAGCCAACAATGAACTTTATTTATTAATAATATTTCTACTATACATTTATTTTTTTTAAACATATGCTATGTTTCATTCAAATTTTTATTTTTTTGGAAGTATAAATATTGTTTGTAATGAAAGAAAAACCATCTTACATCCCACAATAACTAATTCATTATCAACACCATTTACCATCATTGTCCAATTATAGTAAATACAATTTAAAGTATGTTAAATATAAATTAGTTTAAAAATTAAATAGTTAACATTATTCAAAAAGGTAACGTATAGAAATAGAAATATTATTTTCAACAATCTTTGAAACTTAAGTTAAAAAAAAATTTTTTTAGGTTCAGCTAATTAATTTTTTATCAGGGGGCCCATATGAAAGTTTTAAGTAAACACAGCCTTTGAATAAGAATAGTCGTTGGGGTGAGGGTTGTAGTTGGAAGGAAGGGAAAACATGTTTAAAATAAAGCGAGAAGTGATCGGTTTGAAATAATAATCACAAATTTATGAGTCATACATTTCAATATAGATAATTGTTTTTTTAATAGCAATTTTTACAGGGGCATTACAATACCTCGTTGTAAACGATATTTGATGTAAGAATGTAATCTTCTTGTACTAAATTTTTTTTAATGAATACAAACATGTTAGTTGATTTAATTACCCTTGAAAAGACTACATACAATTGTCCGTGAATAAAGGCGCCGTTTGGTAATACAATCCTGCTCTTTAAAGTGTTTGTCCCCACGACTTGTTTATAGTGACAGCAAACGCAGTTTTAGTAGATAACTGTCTTCTGGTCAATTGAAAAGGCACGCTTGATAACCTCTAACAGTATTTTGACATTTTTATTGTACTTCGTATTTTATGATGTCGTATTAAGAATTAAATGCATGACTGAAGGAGAAATCACAAATATATTTGTGTAAAAACAGTGTCCAAAACATGTGTTTGGTATTTGAAATGCTTGTTCCAGCATGTACAATGGGCAGGGATAGGGGACTGTCAGTAGGGCCACCTAACCTATAAGTTTAATGACTTTTAAGTAAATATTGAAATTTGCATAAGCACGCTATGCAAAAAAAAGGCAATTGTAATGGGATTGTCTATTTGTGATTAATAAGTTGGCTTCTTCAAATATATAAAATATTGTCTGATTTGTGATGCCGTGCATGTGCATCAATGATGCTGTTTTGCAAATGACTGTTAAAATTGTCCACAACAGTAAGTTTTAGCGTAAAATCATTTTGCAATTTCAGAAGCTGGTTAAAAAAATCTTTCTAAAGATACCTCATTTATGTCTGTACGAATATTATGTGCTGAGAAAAAGGGATTTTGATTCAAGAAATAATATATAAGATACAGTACAGTCATGCACTTATATACAATGCACTTTAAGAAACAATTTACCAAATTAAAAGAACATACTGTACCTAATATTAAACGTGATTGAAATACAGAATTTCCAGTAATATAGTGTTTTTAGAAGAGCAACTGGTACAGTGACCTTGACATGTCAGAAATGTTAGACTCAGTACATAACATTGTAAATACAACTCCACAGCACAGTTATTTGTTGTATTTATAACATAAATATAACAGAACCCAGCATATATATATATCATAGTCTCGGCATAACCGGCAGTCAGCAAGCAGTTTTATTTTGTTGTCTCTCGACTTGATGAAAAAGGTATACTACAATATAAAAATGTCAACACACACCGATCACTTCCTTGAAATAGGTACCTGTGTGACAGCTTGCATATACAGTACATACAGATTTGTGTTCAAAAAGTTGTTACTTCTTACTGTTAGAATTAGAAAGAGATAACAATAGAGTTGTATGTTCTATAAGAAAAAGAGCTTTTTAAAAATTACACAGTACGCTACTGTATTTTTGTTTTAACAAAGTTTTTTGACTTCTTTTTATAATTCAACTGTATAGCAGAGCCGGTAAATTCTATATATCCATCACCCTTGGGACTGGGGAAAGGTTGGAACGCACAAAATACTGTAATTACATATCAAAAGTCTAACATACTAAAATCATTTTGTCAGTAATTTCTGGTCCCTGCCATAAATCCAAATATAAGTGTACAGACGTAAATCGTCACTTTACAAAGCACATAATCAAGGTTGACTTGCACAGTTTTATTTTTATACTTTATGAAACAAAAGCTTAGAACACAATTAATAATGTTCTTCATCAGTTTATTCAGAATTAACAAGGTTTACATTGTTTATGTACAAAAATAAATAAATACAGCCGGGAAGGGGTGGAATGTTTACCACTTCAACAAAATACACTTCTATTAAATATATTCATGTTATGGTTTATAGTCATTAAAAATACTATACTCACATTAAGAATTTAAAAGCATTTTAATTGATTGATGAGACCTAAACTGTTTGACAAAATTAAATACAAAAATATAATTAAAAATAGTTTGAGAACCTTCATAATTATTAAAATACTCACATACAAAAAAAAATTAAAAATCATAAAATTCAAATTATAATTTATGTTTCCAAGTATTGCAACAATCACATCTTTAATAGAACATATTGTTTATGACCATGTGTGATGGATTGAATGGTATCGGTACTGAAATGCGAGTTGTATTAATAGAAATTGTATGTACAAAATGTCTGCCAAAATTAAGCAAATGCACAAACATATACATTAATTAATGTAATTGTATCACAATTCATATAATTTACCCAAAACGTAAATATCATTATCTATTTTTTGGTTAATGTAAACAGCAGACATACAAAGTACAAAAAGCAAACTTGCATAATTAACATAAGTAAATAACTTAACGTTTCTATTACACTATGATATTTCACTAAATTTTTTTTCTCTTTTTTTTAAAAACCCAAGATTTGAATCTTTTATTCAGTTGTTAACTAACAAGACAATCAAAATGTATTGTTTTTATGAATCTTTTATCTAACACCAAAGAAAATAATGCCACTTGGTAAAGCAACTAGTAGGTATAATGAACATAACTTTTATAAGTTATGTTGTAGAGAGGGAAGTTTCTTTGTTATCCTAAGTGTTATCAGTCTAAATTTAAAAAAATAAGTTTGGTACATTTCTTCAGAACAAATTCAAGCATTTGGACAATTATTACCTTCAAAACATTGTACTAGATAATACAGTAGAGTTATGACTAACCAACAGGTTAATGTTATCTGACATTTTTAAGCAGTCTTCTATTGTAAATAATTTGTAATAAATAATAAAAGTAACCTAGACAAAACAAAACGCTGTAACTGGACACGAAAAAGTAAAAGATTCTATAAACTTAGTGAACTGATACAGAAACACTTTAAATAGTGTCAACAAATTCTGAAAGAGTGCATGAATGTTTCTAATGGATGATAAACACTCTCGCAAAACTTATGATACCATTCAGCTTATAAGTTGATCATGTTGAGTTCTTAAAGTGGTGCACAATGTTCTTGCAAATTTTAGTTACATGAATACTTGTCAAGTGAAGTGATTAAGTAGCGATAATTTACTGTATTAAAGATTTATGTATATAAAATTTGTACAATACACAATTATGGTTAAACAGAAAGAGTTTTACTACATTTTCCGAAATAATAATAATAAAACATTGTGTGCTATAAACAGAGTTTATATGAGGGCTATTCGGAAAGTAACCACCGATTGGTCACAGTGGGCAAAGTAGTGGGGATAGCGCTACGATTTTTGCGCCTGCGTACGCGGCAGATCAGTCGGCGTCCAGCCGTGGTCGAGTGAACGTCGTCTCTGTGCTAGTTTGTTTTTTATAGCGTTTAAAGATGTGTGCTGCAATAGAAAACCCCGCCAAATGTGAGGTAAGAGCTGTTATTCGATATCTTACGGCAAAACAATATTTGACAGCAGCTATTCATCGGGAACTTTGTGCCATGTATGTACCAAGTGTAATGAGTGAAGGTGTTGTTCGTGCATACAAAGTAGTGAAGTAGTGGTTTGTTCATTTAAAGGTGGACGAACAAACATCCGTGATGAAGACAGGAGTGGCAGGCCGTCAGTGGCCAGTAATGAACTTGTCCAGAAAATTGATGAAAGAGTTCGTGAAAATTGTCAATTCACAATCTCTGAATTTTCTGATGAATTTCCCCAAATTTCAAGGACTGTTTTGTATGAAGTAGTGACAGAGAAGTTAGGGTACAAGAAGTACTGTGCTCGATGGGTGCCCAAAATTCTTTCCAAGCACCACAAAAATCAACGAATGGCCTCTGCAATGGACTTTCTCACTCGTTATGATGAAGAAGGAGAATCATTGCTAAACAGGATCGTAACAGGTGATGAAACGTGGATCAAGTATGTCAATCCTGAGACAAAAGAGCAATCTAAGGTTTGGGGCCATAAAGATTCGCCTAACAAGCCAAAAAAAGCCCGGCAAGATTTTTCTGGCAGGAAACTCATGGCAACTGTGTTTTGGGATGCTAAAGGGGTGTTGTTGGTGGAATTGATGGAACGGGGAATGACGATTAATAAAGATGTGTACTGTCAAATGTTGATAAACTTAAAAAGGGCCATACAAAACAAACGTCGTGGTATGCTGACTTCTGGTATTGTGTTTTTGCACGATAATGCTCGACCTCACTCTGCTCAGGCAACCAAGGATCTTCTGGGGCAGTTCCCATGGGATGTATTCAAGCATCCGCCTTACAGCCCAGTTCTAGCCCCCAGCGATTACCATCTCTTCATGCATATGAAGAAGTGGCTTGGATATCAGCGCTTTGATGATGATGAGTAGCTGAAGTGTTACTCAAACAGGCTGGCTCAAGGCACAGGCGGCAGATTTTTATGCTGAAGGGATTGGAAAACTAGTTAAAAGATATGATAAATGTTTGATGTCTTTGGAAATTGTCGAAAAATAAGGGAAAGAAGTAGCTTTAAGATGTATATAATAAATTTTTTTTATTTAATGTGGTGTTTTTTTTATAATCAATCGGAGGTTACTTTCCGTACAGCCCTCGTATATAGTATGTGGACTAATTCTGTCACCCCATGGCCCCAAGAATGATGGTTAATCGACACTCTACTGCATTATAACAACCATTACTATATACAAAAATGTAAATTTTATCATTCATTTAAAAAATAAAATATTTCAAACGAAGAACAAAAAGACTTCTAATGAACTGTAAAACCAATTATTAACTGAAACATTACACACAAGCTGGTTTCAATAATGACGAATTATTTTTTTTTATTTATACATACACGCAGATGTAAAAACACAATTTCCTTTTTAAAAAATTACAATTTTTAACAGGATAATAACAAAATATCCAAATGTTTAGAATTGCATATGTTTGTTTGTAAGGCACCCATCAAGTCTCAATGGTTATCATCTTCTACATCCTCATCAGTTGTGAATTCAGAAACATCACTTTGTTCACCTTCCTGTCTACCCTCATCTTCTTCTTCTGACATGTCCCACTGCGGATGTTCCACTGGTACTTCTGGTGCCTCCTTCACATCCAACTGAAAAACAATTATACACAGTATATTACATTATATTACTGCAAAGGTGATAGGCTAACATCTACATATTAGTGATGGTTGATTCTCATACCGATTCTTCAAAGTCAATTCTCAATTAAAAAAAAAACTAAAAACTGACTTTAAATAAAATAATATTTTATTAGAAAAAAAAAAATTAAAAACACTTTCCATTAGGCTCTCTCAACTACAAAGTGGTGGTGGGGTTTACAAACAAAAGAAAAAGTTATATTGGTATATAAAAACAATACAAAATATTTTTTAAATATTTATCACAAAATATAAGGCATAAAATTTCATTGAAACGAATAAAATAATTATTTTTGAATGTGATAATTGATTAACATAAAATAAAGCCACTATAGCTACTTCACTTTTGAACTTCTCAAATTCATCTTTCACTAAAATTAAAATAAAATGTTTTAAAAAATTTAATAGCAAAAAGTATTTGATAAATTTCAGTAAGAAATAATTAAAGCATAGTAGTCTTAATCGTTTACAAAAATTATTTCACATATATCATAAGTATAAACCTTTTTTTATCTATTAATTCCACAATTCTTTATATTAATTATGAGTAGAAATGATGACAACAGTAGATATTCTGTCACAGAGTAGATATTCTCTTGTGACATAACCTTGTTATTAAAACAGAAAATATTCTATGTACAAAAAACTTTACAACAAACATCTGTGTTTCAAGATAATCAGCATGCCATGTTTAAGAGGTTTGATACACTGGCACCATATATCAGTCCTAACCTTTTATAGGGGTCTGTGGACTGAATTTTTAAGGTTCAGGTTGGGTTGGGTCTGGTGGTTTTTTTCGGCATGCACACTTTTTGGGTCAGGTTGGGCCAAATGGTTAAATGAGGAATCCAAACACTATTTAGCTAAGCCTGAGTTAAAAACCCAGAATTAAGATTTTCTTTTTCTTTTATATTTAACTCTTTGACCGCTACTAGTCGATATAATTGGCTTTTAAAGACTATTTGAATATCACCACGGGAAGATTACAATGGCGTAAAAGTGTTCTGAATACTGCCGTGGGCCAATATCGGGCTCTGTTGGTCTTACTGCATACCACCACAGGTAAGTGTAATATGGGCTCTGTTCTTTTGACTGAATACCACTACAGGCCGATTACAATGGCTCTCAAAAGTTGTTTGAATATAGGGGTCTGTGAGGCCACAAATTTTACTGGTCGGGTCAGACCAATTGAAAAGCCCAACTTCATTTTGGGCCAAAGATGGGTCGGGTCAAGTAAATATTAACTTTTATTTTTAGACAATAAAGTACGCAATTGCGTATATATTTTCATTACTAAAATATGTAATAGACAAATAATATATTAAAAAAACCATTTAATTATCATCGAAGGTCTTGTGTCTAAACATTTACAATTATATTCTATTAGTATTACTCCACAAAGCCAACTATTGCTGACCTGTCAGTGAATGCAATATTATTGGTTAGTAGTTTTACTTATTATTGTGATGCTACAATGAGAAGGGACCAAGTGGACAATGCATGTTTACAAATATAGTTTCCATGTCTGGCCGGGTTAACACATTGCCTTTTCAAACAAATACGTGAATGTGATTGACAACAGTACACAATCAGTTCAGAGAATCTGCAACTTTTTTCAGACAAAAATCAAATGAAAATACCCAAGACTAATACTGTAAATGAGAAATTCGATTTTACCATTTTTTTTTTTTTATTTGAATGCGCTGGAGACAATTTATTTAAGTTATGTGACTAAATATTGTAGGCTTTGCTAGTTTTAGTGATGACTACTGCACCTTCATGCTGAGTCACCTTTTTCAATGTAACAGTTTAAGCAGTGTGCAGTAAATCTTCTCATGGAATATAGGCAATCCATGCTAAGAAGTTTGTCACTCCATAAACATCAGCCATAAATGTACTATTTATTATAGTAAATGTCAGTTATTATTTTTAATAAATAATTAGGTTTATAAAAATAAAAATTATTTTTAAAAACCTGTTTTTCCGAAAGGAAAATATAACTTTTACTTATCCACATTTACAAGCATGGTTTTGACTAACCAGTAAGTAACACAGATGTCTTGTATCTAACAAAATAAGTTCAACCAACAAAAACTTTACTCTTACACCCTCCAGAAAGCATTACACTATTAATCTTAACTTTAACTGAAAAAATCTGTAAATGTTTAACAAGTAAAACCACCGTATTTAATTGAAGTATTTAAATTCAGTAAGTTCAGCCTATGCGGCAAAATTGCTCTAAATTATATCAAAAGTAAAATATTTTGTGTTTCGGATACACAATAGTTTAATACTTTGGCCATGCATATATGGAAGGTTAAACCTGTTTGTTTTGATAACTATTTCAGCGCAGTGTTGCCAGTTGCCACTAGTCTCTAGGGAAATTCCCATAAATCACCTACTAATAATTTTGAAAGAATATCGTGTTCCTATTAAAGAAACCTTTGTATACAATATGCATTATTAAAACTATAAAAACACAATACATTAGTTTCATGTTTAGGTTTTTGTATGGTAATTTCAATTAAAAAATATTATTTTAGTTATAGCCTTATATGGTATTCATCCAGAAATTTTTGTTTTTATAAACAGTTTACATTTTAAAGTCTACAAGAGTAAAAAAAATATTTTGCATTTAATTTAAAAATTATAAATTTTTTTAGGAATTATGTAAGAATAAATCCTGAAAATTTCATTAAGAAATATTAACATTTTACAGATAAATTAATTTATTTTCCAAACACCTGAAAAACCTTATTTTTAAGAATAAGCAATTTATTTATACATATTATGTATAATATGTAACATTATACACAATATAATACAAAATATGAAGAACCTACAGGAGGCATAAATGCCTGTAAATAGGTTGGTCCTTAAAATTAATTCCATTGTAATGAATGGATGAATCGGCCCATGGTTGTGTTCACACAACTTTTGTACCCTGATGTAATCGGTCCGTGACGGTATTCAAACAGTGTTTAAAAGCTAATTATATCGACTAATGGCGGTCAAAGAATTAAATATGAAATGAAGACAATTTTAATTCTAATTTTTAACACAGGCCTAGATAAAAACGTGTTGAGATCCCCATTTAACCAGTTGGCCCGAAATGACCTCAAAAGCCCAAGTAACAAAAAAAAACCTGACGCAGTCTGATCTGAACTCTAAAAATTCCGCTTGTATACTTCTATTTCAATACCACCATGGGCCGATGTAATCGGCACTTATGGTCTGTGAATAAGACACAGACCAACAGAATCTGCTTTCAAAATATAAATTGTTTCATCAATTTTGCTCTTAACTTTTAAATTGTATACACTTCTGGAAATGAAACAAAATGTTCACCCATTTACTGCAATACATTACATTTTATAATCGTTTTATGCTTTTATGGATAAAGAAATTAACGTCACTAAAGAAGTCTGATTTATTCTGTGAATAGTACTGAACGCTAATAAGTGCTAACTGATGGCTAAGGATGTGATATATTAAAAATACACTGGGCCAGCATTATTGAAGATAATGCTAAGTCAAGTGTTTACTTTTTTTAAAGGGGGACAAAGTTGATCGCGTCCGCAGCACACTTTAAGCTGTACGTGTCCCCTGGGTAGTGCTAAATGATCAGCAATGATGGCAAATGTTTCCCAACATCTTATCTTGAATTTACAAACAAAGTCAAGGAAGACATAAAGAACAAGCCTTATGAGAATGTATTCGACTTGTATGGGAAGGTCAAGGATCTCCAGAGGAGGACATCTGTCGCGGTCTTTCGGCTGACAACTGGACACGACTGTCTGAATGAACACCTGAAGAAAATTAAGATATTAAACTATGACAACTGCACATTGTGTGAATGCCCAGACACCATCATGAACAAGGACCACCTCCTGGTCTGCAGAAAATTAGATGAAGAGAAGCAGAGAAGAGGAGACCTCCGTGGCCTCTACTGGGAAGCAAGATCAAAGATGGCGTGAGCCAGCGGAAGCCATTGGAAAACAACAACAACAACTTTTTTTAAAGTATCAACAAATAAATTAATACACGACAAAATTATAGTTATGTGTTGTGTTTCATTAGATACAGACACTGAACACTGCATTACATACAACAATAAATTATTTCCTTTAAAAAAAGTGTATGACCCTTGAATTCGCTTATTCTTAAGAAAACGTTTTTTCAGTTGTTCGGAAAATAAATTTATTTATCTGTCCAAATGTAATATTTCTTCATGAAATTTTCAGGATTTATTCTAAGATAATAGCTAAAAAATTACAAGGGTTAAATGCAAAATAATTTTTGATACAATTGTAGAGTTTTAAAATTAAACTGTTTATAACAAGAAAATTTCTGAATACCATGTAAGACAATATTAAATAATATATTTTAACTGAAATTACCATAAGAAAACCTTAAAAACAAAAATACTGTATTATGTTTTTATGGTTTTAGTTATTAATTTGATTATTTTGAGTACATAAATAGCCTTCATACATGCTTTCAAATATTATAAATATTTTATTAAAATTTGTTTATTAATAGTTCAAATCATCTACATTGTATCGAGTATGAAATTATGGCCAAATATGTTAATGTTACCATATATGATAACACTCCATAATTAAATTTTCGTCTTTGTTTAGTTTATTCAGTCAATCAAGTCCAAATAAGGTAAACCGGTCATTAAAATTCGATGATTTTACCCACTGAATTTAAAACACAATATTTGTAGCTTTTCAAAGGAATCTCATTTCATAATTAACAATTCATATTTTTTACAAAGTTTTCTTTAATAAAAAAACACGATATTCTTTCAAAATTATTACTAAACTATTTATGAAAATTTCCCTGCAGGCTAGAGTCAACCGACAACACTACACTGTAATAGCTTTCAAAACAAACAAGCTTAACCATCTTCATGTGTATTGCGTAACCGAAACACAAAATAAATTTTGCTTTTGATATAATTTAGAGCAATCTGTCTGCATAGGCTAAACTTACAGAATTTAAATATTTAAAATTAAATACTTATTTTACTTGTTAGACTTTATTGTTAAAGTTAAGATTAAAAGATACAGTTACTGCTTTCTGGAAGGAGTAACCTTGTTAGCTAAGATGGTATGTTGCTGGTTACAGCCAAAACTACGCTTGTAAATGTGTAAATGTGGCGTAACTCAAATAAATAAATTGAGGTTTCTAGTGTATCGAAATAATATACACATAAAATACTGGTGATAAAATCAAATCTCTCACAATCACAGTGCTGAATATTTTCATTTGATTTTTGTCTTTGAAAAAATTATGATTTCTTTTAATTCAATGAAATAACTATGAAAAAAATACATTCAGAAATACATTCTGAAAAAAGGATATGGGCAGAATGCTGCAGGTTTTCTCAGTTGAGTGCATATTTCTGTATTGTGTTATGAAATAGCTGTCCATCACATACACATATTTTTATTTGACAAGACGAAGAGTTGACCCGGCCGGACAAGGAACATGAAAATATATTTTGTAAACATCCACAGTCCACTTGGAGTATAATCACATTTGTTATGTTTATAATAGATCTGCACAAACGGTGTCCAATCTATTGCAGATGTTGCCAATTTGATGTGGTGTTGACTGTACTTTTTACTGCTTTCTCATTGCAGCAACACATAAATAAACCGACAGGCTCACTGTCGGCAAAATAGTATTGTGCTCACTGACAGATCAACAATAGTTAGCTTTATTGAGTAATACTAATAGAATATGTTCAATAGGCCTGGAACCAACCCATAAAATTCGGGGCTCCGCAGACCCTTCCTTTTAATTAATTAATTTATTTACCAAAACCAGTATATTTATAATGATTGGCATGTAACCACAGAGGGAAACAAATCCCTGTATACGACTTGGTACCTTAAAACTACATACAAAACTAAACAAAATTCAAATAAAGTTATCCTACAACATGCTTAACATATTCTGTATTCAACAACCACAACCAACAGCCCCTAATCAATAACCACAAATATCAGCTTTATGCAACATCCACTTTTTACTGCTTGGATTTATGTATATACCTTTTAAAGACTCATAATGAAACAATAAAGACTCAATTGGTAAAGTTGCACTAGTGTTAAAGGTTTCTTCTCTGTTAAATATCCATTTTTATTAATAATTTTAAAAATTATGTTTTGCAATGCTTGGACAAGAGACATACAATTATTGTACAGCCTACCCTAAGCAATTATACCACAACTCGCAATACATTGGAAAAAAGCATAATATATAAATTTTAACATATTATTAATCAATATTTTTTGCAACTTATAAAATACAAAAATCAAATATTTTACTTTTTTGATTACGTATTGAATGTGTTTATCCTATTTGACATTAAAATCAAAAACACCAACTAAATATTTATACTATTCAACTCTTTTTTATAATATTTATTTTTTTTAATAATAAATTTAATAATAAAATAATAATTTTGATCTATACCTCTTCTGGAACACTATCTTTAAAATTGCCAAAAGTAATAAAAACAGTTTTGTCAACTTTAAGAGACAACCAATTATGAGCTAGCCAGTAGGCTATTACTTCAAGTAAGGTATTCATTTTACTGATAGTATCTTTCAAAGTATCCTCAGACAAAATTATTGTTGCATCGACAACATAAAGTATGAACAAGGTCCATGTATAATACTTTGTGGTACACCCACTGTTATTTATTTTCACTCAAACTTTAATTTTTACTCTACTAATTCTGTTAGTTAAATAGTTTCTTATAAGATGGGAAACTCTAATGAGCTACATGCCTAATTCCCATATAGTAAAATTTTTGTAACAGAATGCGCCATAATCGGCAGTGTCAAATGCCTTCGCCACATCTAAAAACATGACTAGAATGGGTTTACTTTTATCTAACTTATTATATATAATATTAGTAATATAATTAAGCGCATCCTTAATTCCAATTTGTTTTATAAATCCATATTGCTTGAGATATAAAATTTTACATTCTCTTACAAAATTAAATATTCTTTTATGGAGAATTTTTTCAAAAATTTTAGCTACATTAGAATTGAACGAGATGGTTCTATAATTACTCACCATAGATTTACTACCATTCTTATATATAGGAACTATACCTGCAATCCTAAGTGCATCACGCCAAGTCGAATTCACAATACACATATTAGTAATATATTAACAAATTCAGCAATAGTTTTCAACGCCTTAGCATTAATCATGTCAACATCACTTTTTTAAAGTTTAGGTTTACATATAATTTCATAAATTTCAATGTGGTTAGTTGGACTAATAAAATATACAATTGGGTTCACCTTTATGGACTTATCTGTTTGTTTAATAATGTTACTCAGCTCATTCCCCATTGTAAAAAAAAATTCATTCATACACTCAGATATTTAAACATTTTCAGCAACTTTTTGCTTTTTATCATTAATAATATATTTAATTACAGTTTCTTTTTTGATTTTAATACTCACTTCAGCATTTATAAGTCCCATAATTTTCTAGGCTCATTCAATCTTTTTTTCAATTGGTTTAGTGTATCCTGTGTTTATATTATAGAAACAATTTGGGCAGGCATAGCCTGAGTTATCTTTTTGTCATATTATTTTCCAGCTGAGAAAAATAAAAACCATTTTGACTGCCACAGGATTATATGGCTCGTTAAGTCATAAACCTCGATTTTTATTAAATATTGTCATTTCAGAAAAAAAACTATAAGTGTTTCCAGTAGTTAGAATATTATCCAAATATCAGAACTTAACATTCTAAAAGTAAAAAATTAGTTACCAGGATATGTTAAAAAAAGAAAATGCAAATAAAAAATGCACTTACCTTTATATCGTGTGTTTGGTCGAAACCCAAATATGAATCTGAGCGCAAACAAACTGTGAACGTATAAATACCCGGCCATCTTGGAGCAGTGAACTTAAGTTGTACTTCCTCTTGGTCAACGAGTGCTGTCACGTGATACGGTGATGTTAATAATGTTCTTGACTTGCGATCACTTATGTACACCCACCAATACTCTTGCTTATCCTGCACATTAAGTCTAGTCAGTAGTCAACGGTTAATCAAATCAGCCTCTTATACTGATCACATCATTTGTAAACAGAGTGGACTGGCCCATTGGCCTGATGCACAAAAAATATTTTTTTCATTTATAAATAATTTTTGTGTGAAATCTTTCTTAAATATTTGCATAGCTTATATTCTTATTTAGTTTCTTACTAAATAAATCAGTCTTACTAAATAAGACTGATTCTGTTCAGCAAGCTGCATGAACCAGGTGGCTGGTTTGGTGAAATTCAAAGGTAATTTAACAACTTTTATAATTTCAGACTTGGGAGGAACTTTTTACCACCTGGTAATTTTTTTAGATTAGGATCATTTTTGTAGGATTGTCATTGTACCAAATATTGTGAAAGATGATCATGATAAATTATTAAATTATCTAATAATTGTTGATGAAAATAAAATAATTATTTTATTTTGCATGTTGAATGCAGTGCTTACATCTGAATATAATATCCTAAGACTGTAAGAGCTAAATTTGTTTGATTGCAGAAAATTTTTCATAACACATCTGTTATAGATCAACTGTTCAGTAAATGTGATATACCAATACTGAGCAACATTGTGTTACAAAGTTTTTCTTTAGACTTGTACACAGTGCAAAAGAAACTTTTGTAATACTTCAGCAGGCCTAGGAAACAGTGTTTAGTCAAGGGCCCAGGATTAAACCATTAGGTTTAAGACAGTTTTAGAAGAAAGAAATTAAACTGAAGATGAACTATGCAGCAGTAGGCCTCCTTCTTCAAGGACTGTTGAAAATGTCAACAGAATGCAGAATCATGTAAGTTCAGGTTGTCAGTTGGCAGTCGGAATGATCATGGAATTGACTTACACCACAGTTTTGGACCATTTTTTGGCGCTCGGGCTTTTCGGGTCAGGTCAGGTCAAACGGATAAATGCGGAACCAATCACATTTTTAGCTAGGCCTAAATTAAAAAAGAATAGAATTAAAATTTTCTTCATTTCATTTTTAATAATTTGACTGCCACTAGTCGATATGATCGGCTTTGAAACTGTTTTTGAATACTGACACGGGCTGATTATATCGGCGTGTACAAAAGTTGTACAAATACCGCTATGGGCCAATATAATACCGACTCTGCTAGTCTGACTGAATACTGCCATGGACCGATTACATCGGCGCGCAAAAGTTATGTAAATACCGTCATAGGCTGATTATATCGGCACGCAAAAGTTGTGTGAATACTAGCATGAACCGGTGTAATACGGACTCCGGTCTACCTGAATACCGCCACGGACCAATTACATCGGAGGGCAAAAGTTGTGTGAATACTGCCACGGGCCGATGTAATACGGGCTCTGTTGGACTGACTGAATAACGCCACGGACCGATTATATTGGCGAACAAAAGTTGTGTGAATACCGCCACGGGCCGATGTAATACGGGCTCTGTTGGTCTGGCTGATTATACTGACGCGCAAACGTTTTGTGAATATCACCATGAACCGATGTAATACGGACTCATAGTGTTGAATATTTTCATTTGATTCTTGTCTCTGAAAAAATTACATTTTTTAATTTAGTGACATAATCATGAAATGATATAAATTCTGAAAAAAGGATATCTGCAGATTATCTGAATTGATTATGTAGTATTGTCATCACAGACATATTTATTTGATAAGGCAATGTGTTGACCTGGCCAGACAAGGAAATTATATTTGTAAACATGCACAGTCTACTTGGTCCCTTCTCATTGTAGCATTACAATAAATAAAAACGACTAACCGATAATATTGCACTCATTGACAGGTCAACTGGCTTTGTTGAGTAAAACAAATAGAATGATAATTAAATGGTTCTTTGTTTATATTATTTGTATATTACGTGTTTTGGTAGTGAAAATATGTATGCGTATTGCATACATTATTGCCTAAAAATAAAAGTTAATATTTACTTGGCCCGACCCGTCTTTGACCCGAATTGTAAGCTTGGCCTGAACCGAAGTCAATGTAATAATTATACATTGATATGTATAATTATTTTCAATTGGCCCGACCCGTAAAATTCGGGACCCTGCAGACCCCTAGGTGTCATTACAGATAAGTCTTGTATGTGCTAATATGACCTGGAAACCAAGTGTCAGAGCATGGAGTGGCACACTTTAAGCTGCTCTCCAAGGCCAAAAAAGCAGAATTTTTTTTTTAAGCAGTAATGAGCAAGTTGAAGATCAAATCCATGCTGATTTGCCTTTTCCACAAAGAGTTTGTGCCTCAAGGCCAAACAGTCATCAACATTTTTACTGAGATATTCCTAGAAGACTACAACAAAGGGTAATGTACGTGGGACCAAACATTAAAACGACTGGGTGTTGGATCAGGATAATGCGTCATGCGACACAGCAATTTCAGTCAATAAGTTTTAGACAGAAAAAAAACATCCTTCCTGAGCCTCCTTATTCATCTTACTTGAGTTCTTGTGGCTTCTTCTTCTTACAGAAATAGAAAAATCATCTCAAGGGATGTCATTTAGGGACACATTCAGAAGACTGTAACTAACCAGCTGAAGGCTATTCCAGTATCCATGGAAGAATAGTTCCCAACACTGTGAAGTTTCCCAAGGAAGGTATTTTGAGGGAGGTACTGTGATTTGTAATTCTATTTGAATAAAAATTAATAAAAAAATCAGTCCTCTTATTTAATTTATACTGCATAAATAAAATGAGTAAGCTGGTTCAGTAGGTTAGGCTGTAGGAGCATCAATGTTCCAATTTTATTCATTTTTTTAATTTTCTAAGTTTTTGCAATTTAATAATTTAACAATTTTTTTTACTTTCATTCAAAAAGCACATACTATAAATAAACATATGTATGAAACAGATCACTGTTGTGGTGTAGGTGCATAAATGTAAAATTTACTAAATTTTTGTGTTTTTTTTTACTAGCTTAAACATACCTTCAAACAGAATGACTAAAACAGGCCATCACCGATCAAAATTGGTTCAGTAGTTTAGGCTATAGATGTGTCCATGTTGCAGAAAAAGTTTTAAGTGCCAATTTCAAATAGCTTTTAAATAGTAGCCAATTTATTTCCTTTAACTTTACCAATTTTTATTTTTTTTTAATTATTACCATTTTGCCATGCCACTTTAGATAATAGTACTGCAAACTCTACATAGATACCTGAAAACTGCTAATTGTCACTTCTCGCATATACACTGCAGTCTGGACTGAATCAACATATGAGTCGCATGGTAGTGATCTTTGGCCAAACTAAATTTTATTGTTTTATGTTTTAATATAATCATGCAATTGTGTAGTGTTGTGATACGTATTTCAATGTTTTGTTAACCTTTTAACGACCTCAACAGAAAGATTTGATGAAGTGTATGGCCTGTAGATGAAACTAATTTCGAAACTATGGTAGCCCGTATAAGGTAAGTTTAAAGACCACTAAACAGTGAAAAAATAGGTCCTAAGCCTAATTATTTAAAAAAACCTACTAAAACATTAAATTTACCTCTGGGAAGTGAGGACAATGTACAGTGTGGGACCTTTTACTCCTGCCCTCCAGAACCCTATCACGTTTTCCAATGCCTGATTGAAATTTATCCCAGTCATCATCATCTTCAACTGCTGAGCTCTGTAAAAATATACAAATTTAAACGTTACCTAAAAAAGCCATTAAGTTTTAATGAAAGGAAAGATGTTTATGTTACCATATATATTATACAATTTGAAATTTGTTTTAACACTTTACAATTACGCTTCTAAACAGAAAACTCATTTCTCCCACTGTCACTTCTGATGTGATACGACAATTTTGAGCTGAGCCGCAGGTTGTTAGATTTATTCTGCCACAAATAATGTGTTGCATAATGTAATTTGATTTCTTCACGCATAATGAAATTGAAGAATGAGCAGAGTACAAAATGAATATTTTGAGTGATGATGATATTGTTCATGATTGCTGTTGAAAAATTAAAGAAGGCTGAACCTTTGTTGAGAATGAAGAAGAAGGATGCAAGTTTGGATGTTCGCAGAGTTAACCTAGTGATTCAGGAAACGCAAAGGTTTATGATAAGTCAGTTGTGTCTAAAATTTCCTGAAGTTTCAAGATAATCTATTTACTTGATTATAAAACAACACTTACAAAAATTGGGACTCAGTGGGTTTCAGAGACGTTATCTAATGAATGACATCAATGTTGATATTTATACTTGTAATGCTGAAGAGGAAGATCTTTTGAAATGAATATATTACTCCCAAAATCAAAGTACAAAACAAACCTTCAATAACTGGAAGGTTACATATGACTACCGTGTCAGATTTTACGAAACCATAGAGAACCGATCTAAAGAAAAAAGAGGCACACAGAGAATTGGGAGTTACTCACCTTACAGTGCTGCTATAATCCAACAACTTCGTCAAAAAACTTTTATCTGCTTCCTGAACTACAAAAGTAGGTTGGAGAGTAAAACTAATGAGGAAGTACAAAAAAGCATTACAGTTGATCTCAATTCACTGGCATTAAATAAAAACAAGATTAGAAAGCCTGCCCATAAATATAACAGATGTATCATTCTGTGGTTCCAACCCATACCAAGAGCTGGCAGAGTCAAGAAATGAGGTGGATAATGGAGTACAATGTTGTGAAAAAAAAGTATTTGATCCTAGGATGTGATGTGAATGTCCTCTTATACATAAACTGTCGAGATGAGTCTTTAATTTTAAAACTGAATCAAATTTACTTGTAGTGAATTAGGGCTATGAGCCTGCCTTTCAATAAAGGGTCAGAGTTAAAGGAAGGTCTTAGATATTACTTTATCTAGTTGTTATGCAGCCAGTTAAATACACAACTGGAGGGTATCTCATGATCTATCTGTTTTATATCACATAGAAGAAATACATTTCTTTCTCTAATAAGATCAAGTATTTTTAATGAAACCTACAGAAATCCCAGGAACACTGATTGGGGCATGTTTTGCAAGGTATTAATTCACAAATTTGATAATCCGGGGCTAGATACAGGACTTGGGATCGATGTTATGGTCGATTCTCTGAATAAAGCCATGAGTCATATCAAAAAACATGTCTTGAGATCACTGAGCCTGTTAGAGGCCTTAGGACTGTGCAATGTGTGTGAACATACAGAAAGCTGGGAATGGCACTCTAAGGCGCTCACACACTATAGTAAAGAAGTAAGATGAGCCAAAAACAAAAGAACTGATTGAGAAAATTCTGTCAGTACATCGATAAAGTGCTAGATGTGCAAAATCCAAAAGATTCTCGTTCGCTGACACTTGAATATTGTGGGACACAGACAATCTGCAAGAGACATTGCACACTTTACTTAGCACACACCAGAGTGGAAGCCATTATGCATCTTGTGATGACTGGAGTTGTACTAATTTTGTATTTCAATAAAAAAGAATCAGATTGTTATAAAATCTTTTCAGCCCTTTAAAGCTTCAAGGGTTCATGGCATCTTTCCTGCTCTCTTGCAGGAGAGTGTGTATTCGAATGCTCCTAAGCTTAGCTCAGCAGCCAGGAGAATTCCCACTTCCTGAAAAATTTACAAAGGTACAAAGTAGCTGAGGCTTATTGCCTGAAAAGTCTTATATCTTTTCTCCTTAAGGCCATAGACAAAATTTTATAGAGGCATACAAAGGCAGAAGAAGTTCTGAATGGCACCATGTTGAATTTGAATCAATATGCATATGAAAGTTGTAAATCTTGAGAATCAGCACTGCAAGCGTTGGTTGGCAAGACAGAACAAACCATTTCACATAAGGGAACTCAATAGTTTCAAAGCTTGTATCGACATTGCTTGTTGCTGAGCAAACTATTGTAAGGTGAATATAGAATATGCTCAGCAGTAGACGGGCTCAAACTACACTGTGTGCAGCTGTGAGTGAGGTTGTAACACGGAGAGGATGTCCACAGGGAAGTGTTCTAACCCTAATCTTGTGGAATTTGGTAGTGGATAACCTACTCATGACACTCTATAGGCACTTTAAGGGTATGCTGGTGATATTGCTACACTAATCAGGGCTCACAGACATCATTCACCATGATAGAAGCATGTTGCAAGAGGATAGGACATTGGTTACTCCATCTAACACTTAGTGAGAATATGGGATTCATCAGAGAACCAGTCCTCTTTGGCAAGTGGATCTGAGTGACCAAGGAGAAGGCAGAACAACAATAACCATAGAATTGTTAGCCGCACACCATGCCATACTAATGACAATGAAGTGAACATCAGCTGTTAGACCGATGTTGCTGTATGGATGTGTTGTATGACCTGTTTAAGTACAGCAAAGCAGTATGCCTGAGCACTTTAAGTGCCATAAAAAGGACTACTGTTACTATGGAGATAATGTTTATCTCAGGGGAGTCAAGGATGGTGTGTGGAGAGCTGGGAATACCATAAGTGTCAATCAGACAGACAAAATAGCTTACGTAATAAATCCAAACATGCTTCTTAATTGGTGCTAAATGAACTCTGAACTATTTTTTATTCAATGTTTTATGACACTCAATTTATGTATTTTTCTCATTTCAATAAAATCTATAAAATGAAGGTGGTTGAACCTATTTTCTTTTTAAAAATATTCCACACTCTTAACAATTTCCTTAAAATTTATAAGTTGCCCATAGTTGGAACAAAGAATATGCTTACAAATTACTAAACTGAGAGCATTAAAACTAATTATATATAAGCCTAACTAAATCTAACAAAACTAACTTTTTTACTGTCCATCTGCATTTCATCATCATCTGACTTCTCTGCTTCATCATCTGATAAATCACTTTCATTTCCTGAATTATCTACAGAAACATCTCCATTTTGTCTGCTTTCTGTAGAACACTGTTTTTCTTTCTCTTCGCTCTTTTTGTTCGAATTAGTAGAGTTTTGTGTATGTAGAGACTCTTTAGGTGCTTCCTTTTTTACTGTTTCTTTTGGAGGTTGTTTCTTGTTAGCTGATTGTTTCTTATTACTCTTCTTTCCTTTTTTCTGTTGTTTCTGCCAAACAGGTTTCTTTTCTTTAATCTGTAATATGAAAGACATAGATATTACTATAAATACTACAATAATCAAATACATTCTTAGGTACTATATATAAATAAAAAATAAACCAACAGTAACAACAAAATAAGAAATTTAATTTAACAAAACAAACACAATATTTATCAAACTAAATTTTTAATTTTCTAAAAATACTAGAGTTTTTAATTCTCTTTGGTGGATAACTGGAAAAATGTATTTTCAGAATAATGTCATTGAATTTATTTTGCTCTGGATGCCAGGTAAGTTTGTTTTATATGTGTGTGCACGTACTATTTCAACCTTTTAATTTTTATGGCATTAAAGATAACTAATCCAAATAAATAAAAATATTATAAAATCCATTGCAACTAATAACACTAGTGAGTGTGGCTGGTACCACTGACGGCACAGCCTAAACTTACAAGGAACATGAGTAACAGTGGTAATGTTTTTAACAAAAATTGTGCTATGTTGTGTTTTGTTTTAATGGTGACTCACCAGAAGGAATTGACTATTGTGCGGCCTGAAGATAAGGTAGCCTTTACAAAGTAATAGATCATTATACACGAAAAATAGATTTAAAACTAATGTGAGGTCTTCCTACATTTATTTTATATTATCTAACAAGTTATTCCATACTTCCAGACATATTAAGAAATTTATTTATTTACCAAAAAATCCATCTCACCATAGACGAGATACATATTCCTGAAAGAGTGAAGAAAAACTTCACTGTGCTCAGGAGCTAAACTTACAAAACTAGCTTATAAACTGAAAATTAAAGAAGCTTTTCAAATCATTACCTGTTTAAATGCTACATAGAAACTTACATAAGCATACATCAATTCCATCTAAATTACTAATAAAAACAGAAAAAATTCAACCATCACTGTGTTGCAAGTTATACAGTTTATGTCTGACATACTCCAGAATCATTCTCTTTTTAGTTTTGTTAGAAACTGTAAGGATTTTATATTCATTAGGTAAACAAAGTACTTAACAGTAGTGTATAAACTATTTCTTTTAAATACTGATTTTCTATGCTTAGGCAGTATAATATCTTTATTCCTTGTCTTACTAGCTGAGGTGCGATAGACAGAGCCCAAGCAACTTTAATGACATTATACATTTAGTAATATAGTTCTTCTATAGATGGAATCTTATTATTATTTAAGAGTTTAATAAATTTATTTTGAAGGGAAATAAGTGGTCTCAATTCAGTTACACACCCAAAACAATCAAACCGTAATTAAATATACTGTAAACATAAGCATAATATATTAAGTCAAGCACTTTTTTTGGTAGATGTTTTAAATTAAAAAGTACATACAAAAAGTACCTAATTTTCTTATTAACTAACTGTATATGACAATTTTATTTCAACTTCAAATCCATCAAGACTCGAAGATATTTAACACAGTCAGCTCTTTTTATCTATAATATTATTTATACACATATTAGATAAAGAAGGCACACTATCATCATAACAGCCAAGAGTCAAATGCTCAGTTTTCGATACATTAAGTGTAAGTTTATTATTCATATTTAATTGAGCAATTTCCCAAGTCCTGGTGTAACTCAAAATAACAATATCATCCGCAAAAGCAAAAGTGTCAGTTATATATTCAAAAACATCATTCAAGTAAATTAGAAATAGCAGAGGCCTAATGATAGTTAAATGTGAAACCACAATCTCAACCTTATTTTTTTGACTAGTGACTGGACCGATTTTAACTTTGAGCTCTATTAGACAAGTAACTTTCAAACAGCATAAGGGCAATTCCTCTTATGTCTTTATTTTCAAGTTTTTGCAGTAGTAAAGTATGTTGTGCAGTATCAAATGCTTTACTTAAATCTATAAAGGTAGCTATCACAGCTTAATCATCATCAATCACACCATACCATCAATCATTATCAACTACTTTATCAAGAGCATTAGCAGTACCAACATTCTGCAAGAAACCATATTGTTTTTTATTAATTCTGTCATAATTAATTAGAAAATTATACAATTTTACATGTATTAATTTTTCAAATATTTTAGCGATATTAGATATTAAGGACATTGGCCTATAATCACTAACAATATTACAATCACGAGACTTAAATACAGGAACAATAACAGCTTTTTCAAAGCTAGAGGCCATACACCAGAAATTAAACATCTATTAAAAATTACAACCAATATTGGATTCATATGCATTGAGATCACCTTGAGAACCCTGGAATGAATGTCATCAAAGCCCCCATTTCGATCTTTTAGTTGTTTTATAACTTCTAATATCTCAGCGATGGTTATAGGTGAAAAGAAAATAGATGTTATTTTTTTTACCTCGAGAAAATAAGATATCACAAGTTCTTTCTGGACACTATATCTTATTAGCCAATTCAAGATCCATGCTAGATAAAAATACATTAAAATAAACAGCAATATCAAGAGGCCTATTCAAAAAGCTATCAACTTTAATTGTTTTGATTTCACATGATTTTTTATTATTTTTGCCTAATTTTGCATTTATAAATTTCCATATCTTTTCGGATCATTTACACTTTTTTCAGCTGTTTTTTGTATCATGATCCGCTTTAGCTCCTCTAATAATTTTCTGTAATTGCTAACTTATATATTGCGTTTTTAAAAACCTAAAATTTTTATCATTTTTCCATAAATTATATACTATTCTTTATGCAAAATCGACTCAAAAACTGCAGAAGTCATCCAAGGTTTCCTAAATAGTACTTTATTTTTTTAAATTTTATATGTGGATATTTTTATGCAGTATTTTATTTTTTCAATAAAGAGATCAATCATAGCATCAGTACATGCAGACCAATCCATGCTTACAGATGCTGAAAATGAAATATATTACTTAAATTAAAACTGATTCCACACAATAATGGATATGTGGACCTGCACAAGCTTTTAATTCAAACTTAGATTTTACAAATTGAAATTTAACATTAAAATTCTTTCATAGCACTGATTTTTTGTAAACTTCAAATATACCATATTTCAGAATATGTTAGCCAAAAATTTGAAAAACCTTACCGAAGGGAAAACCCTACGAACTTGAATGATGGGAAAACCCATTATAAAGTATAGAAAACTCTTAATTATTTCTTGGTAGTTACTTAAGGTTGACCTTTCTTTATTTTAATGTTCAACCTTCAGTATATTTTGAGTGAAAATTTCTGATAAAAATGACCAGAATCAAAAATGATTAGTAAACAAAAAATCAAATTTTTATTAAATAATTATAATAAATTAAATAATTATAGGAGTAATAACAAAATAAAATATACTTTATATTTTTAATAAACATAAAAATCAGTGATAGAATGTTATTATTCACACTGAAGTAATATAACTCTATGCTAACACAATAAGAATGTATATACAGGTAGGTTCCAAAACATCAGATGCATAAAGTTATCGAGTCAACTATAAAATCTACTCTATTCATTATCTACATGGTACATACTCACATGTTCTTTGGTTTCTTCAACATCCCTTTCCCCAGTTTCAGTCAAACAATGTTTCTCTTGTGCAGTCTCATCACCAAACAATGTGCTCATATCTTGTCTGATCAGAGTCACAGTCACAGTTACAATGGCTCCTGCTGTATATACTGTAGGTGCTTCATCATCAATAACTGTACATATAAAAATAACTGTTAGTATAAAGCAATGTTTCTCTTGTGCAGTCTCACACCAAACAATGTGCTCATATCTTGTCTGATCAGAGTCACAGTCACAGTTACAATGGCTCCTGCTGTATATACTGTAGGTGCTTCATCATCAATAACTGTACATATAAAAATAACTGTTAGTATAAAGCAATGTTTCTCTTGTGCAGTCTCACACCAAACAATGTGCTCATATCTTGTCTGATCAGAGTCACAGTCACAGTTACAATGGCTCCTGCTGTATATACTGTAGGTGCTTCATCATCAATAACTGTACATATAAAAATTACTGTTAGTATAAAGCAATGTTTCTCTTGTGTAGTCTCACACCAAACAATGTGCTCATATCTTGTCTGATCAGAGTCACAGTCACAGTTACAATGGCTCCTGCTGTATATACTGTAGGTGCTTCATCATCAATAACTGTACATATAAAAATAACTGTTAGTATAAAGCAATGTTTCTCTTGTGCAGTCTCACACCAAACAATGTGCTCATATCTTGTCTGATCAGAGTCACAGTCACAGTTACAATGGCTCCTGCTGTATATACTGTAGGTGCTTCATCATCAATAACTGTACATATAAAAATAACTGTTAGTATAAAGCAATGTTTCTCTTGTGCAGTCTCACACCAAACAATGTGCTCATATCTTGTCTGATCAGAGTCACAGTCACAGTTACAATGGCTCCTGCTGTATATACTGTAGGTGCTTCATCATCAATAACTGTACATATAAAAATAACTGTTAGTATAAAGCAATGTTTCTCTTGTGCAGTCTCACACCAAACAATGTGCTCATATCTTGTCTGATCAGAGTCACAGTCACAGTTACAATGGCTCCTGCTGTATATACTGTAGGTGCTTCATCATCAATAACTGTACATATAAAAATAACTGTTAGTATAAAGCAATGTTTCTCTTGTGCAGTCTCACACCAAACAATGTGCTGATCTGATCGTTTGTACAATGTACAATCTTGCTGTATTCTTGAAGTTGCAGAGGTGTGCATGCAGTTATGTCATTGATTATCAAGCTGAGGTTGGCAGCCGAAGAGGCAGAG
The DNA here is from genome assembly GCA_022606455.1 of Callitettix versicolor. Lineage (NCBI taxonomy): Eukaryota > Metazoa > Arthropoda > Insecta > Hemiptera > Cercopidae > Callitettix > Callitettix versicolor. Next base: position 101,519,842 of record CM040185.1, read on the forward strand.
TATCCTTGTTTCAGTAAAAATTGTTTATATGTGACAAAAATTTGAACACAATCTAATGAGCCAAACATCTAGTTTACATGAATGCTCCCAAACCAGATTTTTTGAAAATATTGTATCCAAAATGTTCGTTTCGATACTTAATCTAATTTTAATAAAAATCAATGAAGATTATGGAACCTGAAAACCAATAATTTTTCATCAAACAGAATTTTTGTATAATCACCATACTTTAGCTATATAGTGGAGTAGGGAAGGTGTAATAGCTTAGAGATTTATTAACTTAGAGAATCATTTTTCCTTCGACAGTACCGTGTTATAAGTTAGAGATCGACCTGTGTAACAAGGTAGAGATTCCATACTGTGTATTAACTTGCAGACTACAGTTCCGTCAAGTGTGTTGCACCGTGTGTATATGTTGCCGATGCTGCTGCTTGCAAGCGCTTCAGTATCTTTTATTTAACAAGTAGAACTCATAAAAAAAACAGTTCTTTTAGTATTATATATAGTTTCAATATTAAATATCTAAATAATAAAACACACCATCACACTATATACTTTGTTGTGTTTTCAATGTAATTTGAAAGTTGTAATTGCTGGTATGTGCAGCTTTTAATGGCAGAATCAGAATGTTAAAAAGGGTGAGATAAAAAAAAATTTTTTTTTGGAAATTCGCTCTATCACGTCAGCGAGACAGCTGCTTGCTGCAAATTTTTCTCATATTATTTAAACGTTGCTATGTGTCTGTGTTAGAAAATAAAACAAACAGTTCAGAAATGTAACACAAAATTTCTTGCTTTTAATTATATTTTTCAACAAATCCGGTTTGGATCTTTTAAAAAGACTCTAGAATTCCTTATCTTTTTCATTTGTCCTAATATTTTTCTACAATAAAATACTTCAGAAATTATGTTTTAAAATTTTATTATTACTTTATTTTGCCATTCTGAAGGATAGTATAAGACATTTTTTTTTTCTTGTAAAAAGGATTTAACAAGAAAATCCTTAAAATAATAATCATTTGTATGGATTAAACATTAATAAAACCAAGTTCATGGTAATTAGTAAAGAAACAGTTGGACTTAATGGACAACAAATTATCTAAATGTTTATTTATGACAATTATCTGTATTGAAAAATAGAAATATTGTTGTTTTATCGAAAATACAATGTAAGTTTATATGAATTCATTATTTAATAATTAATTCATTAATTTAGGGTTGTTTTCTTAGTTCAATTCGGATATGGTTTGAATAAAGCAGCCTTCAAACAATATTTTTATATTATTATTACTATTACTACTACATATGTAAATTAGTATACATTTACAGCATTGCACATAAGCCTTTCAGAACAAAACTTATCCAAATCAACTTTATATCTTTCTTTAATTAAGCGAGTTCTACTTGTTAAATAAAAAAAAAACTGAAGTGCCTGCAAGCAGCGGCATCGGCAACATATACACACGGTGCAACACACTTGACGGAACTGTAGTCTCTATGTTAATACACAGAACAGAATCTCTATCTTATTACACAGGTTGATCTCTAACTTATAACACGGTACTGTCAAAGGAAAAATGATTCTCTACACGGTACTGTCAAAGTTAATAAATCTCTAAGATATTACACATCCCCGTGGAGTACTAGGTATCTGACATAAATTAACTATATTAGCATCATTTGCACAAGTAAAAATGTTGGATAAAAGGAAGAAACACTTTTACTGAATTATGATGTGTTACAATAAATTCTATTACAGCTTGCATTTGAAATGTACTTATTTACATTTAAGTACATAATTCACTAAATCACTGTAATTATAAAACTATATTAAAAATTCAGTAAAAATTAATATTTTATAGAAAGTATTTTCCAAGAGTGTGTTAATCATAATTGTTTTCCTGTGATGTCTTAACACTGTCATTACTATCCTGATGGCTTTATGTTACTGGGAGTTATACAAGGTCTGTCCCAAAGCTAAGATGAATAAACCAAAGAGAAAATTTATTGCACATCATATTACAAATTACTAAAATTCTTCTAAATAGCACCCTTGTTGATCAACACCCTATTGCTACTGCCTCTGCCATCTTTGGAGCAGCACTGTTTCCTTGCGCTTGAGGTAAAGGATCTCCTTTCTGATGTATAAGACTTCATATAAAACTTACTGTTTATGTTATATTTCTGAAGCACAAATTCTTTGTGAATAACATCTTTTGAGCCCACTGGACAAGTTTCTCGAAAAACACAATAATCATTTATACCTGTGACTTTAAACCTTTATACCTGATACTTGTTCATGCTTGCTTTTTGCAGGGTTGCACATTGCCTTTTTGATTTCAAGTCATATTGAAAGATTTAAACAATTTTGATTCCAGTAAATCTTGAAGCCTGATAGAATCTGCTTTCAAAATATATATTGTTTCATGAATTTTTGCTCTTAACATACACTTCTGGAAATGAAACAAAATGTTCATCCATTTACTACAATATATTTACATTTTATAATCGTTTTATGCTTTTACGGACAAAGAAATTAACGTCACTAAAGAAGTCTAATTTATTCTGTGAATAGTACTGAACGCTAATAAGTGCTAACTGATGGCTAAGGATGTGATATATTAAAAATACACTGGGCCAGCATTATTGAAGATAATGCTAAGTCAAGTGTTTACTTTTTATAAAGTATCAACAAATAAATTAATACACGGCAAAATTATAGTTATGTGTTGTGTTTCATTAGATACAGATACTGAACACTGCATTACATATGATAATAAATTATTTCCTTTAAAAAAAGTGTATGACCCTTGAACTCGCTTATTCTTAAGAAAACATTTTTTCAGTTGTTTGGAAAATAAATTTATTTATCTGTCAAATGTTAATATTTCTTCATGAAATTTTCAGGATTTATTCTTATGTAGTTACTAAAAAATTATAAAAGTTAAATGCAAACTATTTTTTATATGTTTGCAGAGTTTTAAATTTAAACTTTCTGAAAAAAGCATATCTGCAGGATTCTGCAGATTTTCTCAGTGCATTTCTGTGTTGTGTTAGGAAGTAGTTGTTATCACATTCACGTATTTATTTGACAAGGTGAAGTGTCAAAACGTCCAGACAAGGAACAAGAAGCTATATTTTGTAAACGTGCACAGTTCACTTGGGAGTCATGTTTGTTATGTTTATAATTATCTACACTAAGTATATCCAATCTGTTACAAGTGCAGTCTATTGCAGATGTTGCCAAATTGATATGGTATTGACTGTACGTTTTACTGCCAAGTAAAACTCAAAGTAGCATCACAATAAATAAAGCGACAGGCGATAGTATTGGGCTCACCAACAGGTGGCTTTATTGAGTAATACTAATAGAATATGATTGTAAGTGGTTACACACTTGACCTTCAAGGATAATTAATTTTTTTGTTTATAGAAATTTTTGTATTACTTATTTTGGTAACGAAAATATGTATGCGTAGTGTGTACACTATTGTTTAAAAATAAAAGTTAATATTTACTTGACCCGACCCGTCTTTGACCTCAAATTGTAAGCTTGGCCTGAACTGAAGTCGGGCTCTTCAAAAGGCCCGAACCAACCTGTAAAATTTGGGGGCCCCACAGACTCCTAATCTAAGCAAAAAACTACAAGCCTTACAACACTTACAGCAAACTACATGCAGTAACAGGAAGAGAACAACTGAATGGACTGATATCAACTAAACAAAAAAGGCTGCAATTATTGCAAAAACATATAAGGAAACTGATACAGTATGCTACACTTTCTGTAATCTTACTGTTTCCTTCTTATGGTCATGAAAAGCGATTTGATTAATGAGAATTCACTCCAGGTCATCCCCCATGTAAGTTAAGAGCGTCCACTGCGCTTATTTTTTTGGAACAGACTGTAACACCCAATTTATAACTGTACCAACCTTCAGACCTCACTTGGAAGTCGATGAGGGGCATTTTAGCCATAACTTTCATAACATCACCATACTGCTCATCAGACAAGAACCTCAGAATACTTCTACGGTCTTCATGTTTCAACTGAGCAAATTGTTGGATGCTCTTTACATGGCGCTGCAAAATGTAACACAAATAAATTGAAACAATTTTACAATAATTTCAGATCTTACAAATTTTGATAAATTAAACATTATGTATTATGACACTTAAAATATGTTATGGAAACCATTTATTAATTTTTTTTAGCAAGTTACAATTTTGCATAGTGTTTCCTAAGAATTGCATAAAATAAGGATTGTGTACATTAAAAAGAAATTTGTTTCAAATTTTAATATAAACACATTATTAAATTAATTTCCCCCTTTGTCTAAAAATCTTCCAACGAGTAATATTCGAGATTATGGTTCCTGATGTAGGCAAATATATTATAAATATTACAGGCTTTAACTATTTACATTTGAGCTAAATAAGTTCTGTTAGCTTATAGTTTGGCACCAGACACTACACTTCTGCTATTATGATAATGTGTCTATGTTTATTTTAGTATAGTTGTACAAAAGAACAAGATGATCCTACCTTTTATACAAATTAAAACTGCTTGTATACACTGAACATTCAGCATAACATAATAACATTGAATTCAATGTTAAAACCCACAAAGAAGGCAATTTCAAGGCCTATAATACTAAATATACAAGTCTCTGTTAGAATACAATATGGGACTCTGGTGATTTAATCATTCACACCTGGCTACAGACAAACAATTAAAGGAATGGTTTTATACAAAACCATTAACTATTCCACTGCTATAGTCAAATTAACTCCATCTCTATAATACTCATCGTTATACAGTTGAGTATATGCAATTTAAATGTGACAATATTGCCATCATTGAAAGAATATTTGATACAATTGTTAGTGCTGCAACCTGTTGTCTACTCTTTAAACTACATAATGTATATGTTAAATAAATATTGAACTAAACTATTGATATGTAGGAATAACTGAAACATTTTAAACACAAAGTGAGTTTTAATTAAGGTCTGGATCTTTTTAATTTTAAAATAGCAAATATTTAAATACAACATTTAACAAAAAGTGTGGTACTTTTTAAAAATTCTCTCTCTCTCTCTCTCTCTCTCTCTCTCTCTCTCTCTATATATATATATATATATATATATATATATATATATATATATATATAAATAATATATATATATATATATATATATAAACATTTTATAATACACAAAACCCCACGAAAGGTACATTTAAAATAAACCAAGTTTATTAATAATTTTGACGCTGCATATAAATGTTTTTTTTTTAAATGATCAAAAGTAAAACTTTTTCATTAAAAACTTCATTTTCTTCATTAAGGATCCTAAGAATCTTGTTGTTTGGTTTGTGCTGCCACCGGGTGGTTATATGGTGGACCTATGATTGTTTTCTCTAGCTTGAGATACTCTTGCTCAGATTTGCGATGAAAAAACATTGAACCTGTGCAGACTGTAATGTGAGGCTCCACAGATTTTTATTAAGGTAGGTGCGTGACATTTAGCATTATTATTTATATAGTTAGATTGAGGTTAAGAATAAGTTTGTTACCCAAGTAAATAGTACTGACCAATTTAATTGCTTATGTTTACACCTTAAGTTCTGTGTTTACACCAGTTTAGATTTTTCATATCATCTTGACATTGGTCGTTATAAAATTGAATGGCTTGGATTTTTGTTTGTATGGCTCCAAATTTTCGTTTGATTTTACCTGTACATGATTTAAGTTCTAAGCAGAATGATAGTATTAGTTCCAAAGTATTTGCACAATGTTCTTTATTTTACATGGATTTTTTTAAAACTAAAGTTACTCAGGCAAGGACATTTTTATTGTTTAAAATTGTAGCAGTCTTTTAGCTTCACCAATGAGCACACTTTTATTATATTTTATTCCATTTGGCCAAATAAGGTTCATTAAAGCATTTAGAAATTGTTTGATGATTGGTTTTTGGAAGTTCTTTGCCTTCAGATAAAATACTGATGACCACGCTGGGTACATATCAACCCTCTGTGTTGGCTGTTTCATCTACAGAAACCTAAATTCTTTCATCAAGGAAACTCCTCGTTTTAGACAAAAAGTTGTCATACGTTTTTGCGTAATGTAGATTCATAGGGAATTGTATTGTTAGTATATTTTTCAAGAAATATACAAAAATGATCATTCTGAAGTTTCCAGAAAGGAGTGTCAGCACTTTGTAAAGATTTCGCTAAATGAAATTAAATTCAGACTTGCGTGAAATATTTCACAGTTGTGTCATCAACAGACTTTGTTGGGCGGGATTTGTTTTTGCTGAATTCTCCTTACATTTACTTGTGTTTAAGTGTTGTGGTTTATGCAGGTGTTGCAACATTTGAAATACAAAATATCACCATCACCTTTGAAAATCTTCAGAAACTCCACAACAAATGCTCTTATGTTAAAACGACCTATTTTTCGCCTACTACTCTTCAGCTCTGAACATGTACCGACACTGGGAAAAAATATCTACTTTGTCTACAACTGGTAGGCAGCAATACAAACAAAAAAAGATTCATTCCATTACGCACTGTAGGTCTGAAATTCAGTTTTATAACATCAGTTCTTGCAAATTTGTATTTCCATTTATATTCTCATTTTCTTCATAAGTCATTTTAGGGAGATAATTAGAAAATATTCAATTATATTTATTTATTTATCCTCAAAAACCACAAAATATTTATTTAAATAATGATTTGGACTGTACTATAAGTATCTTTGTTTGGGATTGTTGTTTTGGCATTCTTTATAGTTTTCAGCATTGATTTAACGTTATTTAAACAGTGGTGTGTTAATTTACAATTTCATAACATAAATACCTGTAGTGTACGGCATAATTCGAGTCATTACAGCCTATATTTTATTTACCTGTCCGTTACTCTTTAGCTAAAACATTTAGGTCAGAAAATGTTTGACCTTAAGTGTTTTTCTTTGTGAAGAAGATATTTTAAACTTTTTATTTATGAGTCAGATGATGACCTGTTATTATATAATCAAATATGTAGTATTAATTACACCTAAAATGAATCTCATAATAATTCGGTTAGTGAGCAGGATGATGGCCTAAACCTAAGGTACAACCTGAATGAAGTATTTTGTTGGGTGAGTGACAAAAGTTTATCTTGTGCATCATGCAATACGGCTCAAGATCCTTCAGGACTGTTTTATTTTAAACTTTTTTATGAAGATATCCTTACATGGTTATAGAAATAAACACATTTTTTGTTATTTATTTGTATATCCTTCCGGTATGTATGTGGCATAAGCAAAGCTTCCACAATCAAGATTTTAAAATTGGGTTGAAACGTCTGTAAATGAATTTTACAAGTTTTTATGGTGCATATTGGTCAAAATATTGGAGAAGTTATGACCAGAGATGGATGTATTGTACTACACGTCCGCACATTAGCAGATTGACAAGTGTCAATGAACATAACCATAAATATTAAAATGTTTAGTCTCCAGGTTAGATTAATAGATTTGAATAAAGAAATACATTAAAATCTCTATAACAGCAATGAAGAGAATGTTATTACATTTATAAAGGCATAACTCAACTAAAACACATTACTCTTAATTTGAAGACTGCTTCAAGGGAAGCAAAGGGTATTGAAATAAAACTACATGACATGTATGTAGTCTTTAGAAAACAGTATTTATTAAATAATACTGTATGAATAAAATAATGTAACTATGAGAAAAAGGCAATATTTCGCCAAAACTACTGAAAAACTGCTTCCTTAATTTCTTCAAATTGTGGCTTTAGAATTTTCTTGAAGCTATTCTCTGCACTTCACAGCCTTGACTATTTTATTTTTCAATATCATGCCAATAAAAGAACTAGCTAAATTAAAATTTCGGCAAACAGAATACCTTTTAATTGCTTCACACCTTTCTCTAACTCAAGCAAAACTCTTTAACATTTACATCTAATGATAAAACTTTTTGTTTAGATGCCACTACACTATAAAATGTACTAATCACAAACACTGCACTCGAATGATGTGTTGGCATGCTGAGAATGTGAGAAACAGGGTAGAAGAATAGGAACAGTGCACATGTTTCGCTGCTATAGAGATTCTGAAATTTTGTTGGCCTCAATAGAGAAAGTTACAATACATATTTTTACTATAGGAATGGGAAGACACTGACATATTTTGCCATAATAGAGATATTTCTGTTATAGAGAGATCCACAATAGAGAGATATTATTGTATACTAATCTATGTACAATGCAATAATTTCTACAGAAGAAAGTTAAAAAAAAAAAATGTAATTATGAAAATTGTTGGAATACTGTTTTAAGATTTGGAATATTCATAGAAATTTGTAACTTATATAAGAAATGTAAAAAGGTGCTTTTCAAATATTTTGCAAGGTTCTGAATATATTATTCTATACTTACCTTTTTCGACATAAAATACTTGAGGTGTTCATCACTGACATGAGGCAGTTGCAATAATGGGCTCTTATATTCCCACAGTGCTTGTACTATCATAGGGCATAGTTTCATACAGTTCTCTATAGTTTCAATATTGAGCAATCGAGGAACTAGAAGATACACAACAGCATTACTTTACATTTACCAGATTAAGTTAACAAAGTTTCTACTATATAAATATAAAAACATAATATCTTATAAGCAACAAACATATTTTTATGTGATTAAGTCACATAAACAGCTGTTCCTCTGATAATATTATTTCAACTGAATAAATATAAATAATAACAAAATATCATTATTGTATTTAATTGTTAATATTTAAATATTTAGGTGTTACAAGTGAAATTTTACATAATATATATGCATAGCACTCAAAGTATTTATTAAGTACATTAATGTCGTATATAAAATAATTAAAGCAATAGCTTTGAAACGTGAAACATTGAAGTAAAATTCTTAAAAGATCTACATATGTACTAACAAATTAAACAGTGATGTATGCAAAGTAACACAAAGGTATACACAGAAACAGTGCCTACACAATACCAGTGACCTAACTTTATTTTTGTTGTAATATGAGTCAAACATATGTATATCAGATCTGTGGTTTATTTTTTTAATTTTAAACAATCTTACAGGAGAATTCTGTAAATGGAATATAATTTTCATAATGCATATATATTAACTTTAAAAATTAGGATCTAAAACATCCCATATTTATTTTTTAAACTTATTCAAGCCAATATTTACAGCTATTAAAGTATTTAACAGAAAGTTAATTGGACAGAGATTATCAGAATAAATGGATGGAGTTTGTTGGTTGGGTCAAATGAGAAGAATGTCTAACAAATGAAGGGTACAAGAATAAAGGTTAGGTACTGGACTCTGGAAGGAGATTTAGGAAGTAACTGGAGAGGCCTATATAGAAGATTAGAAGCTGCAGGAAGCCTGCAGAAATTCTAAAGAAGATATATAAGTTTTCTTCATACACTTACTTCGTCTAGCATAAGCTAACATTATGAGCTGAGAAATACAATTAACCATCTCTTGTATAAGATATGGACATTTTTTCACAATATAGTTTCTGTCCCTGTTTAGCGTAAGGGGATTCAATGGTATCCTAGTCAGATGAGCATGTATTAAAGCTCTGGCTTTGATAGAGTACATGTAGCACAGAGGCCTTTCTTTGTTCTTTTCTCCCAGGTTGTAGATTTGCTTTATTAACTGCAAAATAAATTTTAAGTTAAACATAGCCAGTAACACTATCATTTCATTTACTTGAACTTTCATGTTTTAATGTAACAATGTGTCCAAGTATGAAGCAGAGATTATAAATATGCCAGTGAATCAGAAGCCTTGGAGTAATCTATAAATACAACTAGAGCTGGATAAACTTGCTTAATAGTGCAATGGCATCGTCAGCACCTTTGTTGTTTAGAAACCTAAATTGTCTTGCACTAATGAGTTTACACTTCATAGCAAATTTGTATAATCTGTTAGAGATTATTTTTTCAAACATTTTTGTTAAATTCGAGATTAAAGCTATTGGTATATAATTGTTTACTAGTTTTTTGGGTCCCTCCTTATAAACTGGACATATTTCTTAAGATTTAAATTGCGGAGGGCATGGTTCCTTGTAAAATGATTCTATTAATAATGAAAGACAGAACAGAAGCAATGTAAGGAGCAGCTAGTTTTAAATCAAAAGCATGAATACCATCACATCCACCTATTTCCTTCTCGAGTTGATGAATTAAGTCAATTATTCCAGTTTCATTAGTAGGATATAAGAAGAGTGTTTGTGGATTGAATGGTATATTGGGGTATCCGATGCAGTTGTTGCAATCCTTGAGATAACACTACTGAAGAAATCATTGGAAAAAAAATCAGCCTTAGAGAAGTCATTATTATTAAGAGTATCATTTATAATAATTTCATTAATTTTATGATTTTTAGTTTTTGTATCTAGTTTTAAATGAATATATTGCCAAATTTTTTTGAATCTGCTCCTTGAATTTGATTTTGTTCCTATATATTTTTCGCAGCTATTAACAGAATTTTTAGTTTACGCTCATAAAATAAGATTCTTTTTAATATTATTGTTTGGATCCTTTTCCAATCTTTATACAGTTTTTCTTTATTGACATTATTAGTGCGGGTGAAATCCATTCATTTCTTGGTCTCTGTGATTTAGGAATAGTTTTTAAAATTGTTGTATGTATTTTCTGCAACTTTTTTATAAGTAGATCTAGGGCAATTTATTTTGTAAAATTTTGGGATTTTTTCATTTATGAGGTTATGCTTACATGGGGCACTTCTTCGTTATCCGACTGCCTTTCTACAATCTCACTGTTGCACTTCTTCTCAAACTCTAAAGATGCTGCTAATATCATGATAACTCTCTTTAATGCCATTGAAGGAGTTTTGTGGAAGAAATAATAATACATCTGTGTTGTATCTAATAACACCTGAAATAAAAATGTACACATAAAATACATTTAAATAATTAAACAAAGGTATAAAAATACGTTTAGCATTACATGTAATTATGTACTTTTATACTTTGGCAAATACAACAAAGGCTCGCTAATCATGCACAGATCAGGCCGCACTACAGAACATCGACAAATTTAATGGAAATATATGAGGTAAACATTGTAAACAATAAAGCAAGTATCACGTTTGTGTATGTATTTCATTGAAATTGAAAATATTGTTACAGTACAACAGTTGAACGTTAAAAGTAAAGATTTTAACCAAAGAAGTGAGTATATATTAAAAGATAATTGCTTTAGATTCATCTCAATTTTTACTTTAAAAAAGTCTATGGTGTCTCAATGTCTCCTTGATTCAGCTCTTGTCTTAAAACCTTGTTGCAAATGATAGATATATTAATGGGTTTTGCAGAGTTGTAACTTTTGATTGACTCCACAAAATTGAAGAAACTTAATGGCGGAGGAGCAAACTAAATTTTCTGTCCATTATGAAACTTCTTAAGTAGTGATGAGCAATAATTAATTCTGAATGAATCCAGAACCAAAAATTTAAGAAGTAACTTAAAAAAAACTATTTTTCCTAATATATAGGTATCAATGATATAAAAAAATAGAAACTATTATGTCAAACAATGTATTTATGGAACATTATTACTATACTTTTTAACAGTGTAAATAAATATAAACCAACCTGATCACCAGAATATCTGATGGAGCGATACCACCACATTCCTACAACTGTTGGCAATGCAACCATAAATACCAATGCATAAAGACCTAGGACCTATTAAAAAGAGAAAACCAGTTACATATATACCTTTATAAATATACTTCTTTTTTTTAGTAATAACAAAAAAGATATTAAAAATGCATTGGCCACTGATGTTAGTGTTTCACAAACCCTAAATTTAATAAATTTTGTTAAATTAGTAATTATTTATATTTTATTTATAAAACTATTACAACACAGGAAGAGCCACAGGAAGAACGATCATAGTCCTGCACACCACAATTTTCAGAATTAAGTTTTTTAAGTTTCAAGTCAATTAAATAACTTAAAAATTGGTATAAAAATAACTTTCTTAAACTTTGTACATTTTAAAACAGTATTCATTACATATTCAGAAATAAAAAACAACACTTAACAGATGAAACATGAAGTTATGTTAAATTCAAAACATAAAGATGTCAGGACCTTGATCGTTTTTGCCAGTTATGAAGCATCAGCAATAGGTGGGTTGTCTGGATGCTCGATGTCATCTTCGCCTCCTTCGTCCAAACCAAGGGCAGGAACCAGTAAATCGTAAAATGCTTGAGAATTGGGACTGGTCAAGAACTGTTTTAAATGTAATATATCATTAAATTTTGAGGGTTTAATGAACAGTTTTCCATTGAAAAATTCTTTCAATACGTTTGGGTCATTTTGCTTGTTAGACTTGCTTAATTTCTGTTTTATGTGCCTTTATTCCTAACAAAAAAAGCTTTCAAATATCTACCCAAGTAGTTTGACTTGTAAAACATGAATCTTGCCTGCTTTTTGTCAACCTTTAAAATACTAATTGGTTGTGTAAGCATAGGGCACTTTTTAACATAAAGCCCAAATATAAAATCTGTCCAAGTTTCAATTTTAACGTCTGTTGCACAATTGATGACAGTGAAAGGTGATGGTTTGAATTTGCTCTTTTTGATGACATCTCTTCAGTCACTGGGTGTCTCGGTGTAAGATTTTGCATTGACAAGAGACTTATATCCTTGTCACCCTCCATATAAGAGTGGCCTCTTAAGAGGAAAATACTTTTACGGTTGCAAATAGTTCAGTATATGAACTGTGTATTGCAGAAAGCGCATAACTATGAAATTCTTGTTCTGCCCACACATGCGTCGCAGAAAATAATGATGTGTTTATTGTTGGGCTAAGAATGTTCCCAATTTGTAGTACTGTTGTTGTCAAATTATTTTCTATTGCCTCTATCCCTCTTCACACACACACACACACACACACACACACACACACACACACACACACACACACACACACACACACACACAAATCACAATTTGAAATAGATAATTAATTACACTGTCTGACTTTAAATGTAAACAATCCCAAATAATCATGGCTGCCCGGATTCCTCAGTAATGATATCACTACAAATAACCTACCAACAGATTAGTTTTTCTCAATGAGATTAACACACAACTGATATTAACAATATATTATAACAATATATTAATGAAGACATTATAAAAAAACAGAACTCAAGGATAGACCATAATATTATAAACTAGGGTGAAGAAATTATTGTTAATAAAGATAAAACAAAATGAGAATTAATAATAAACTGTATATTTATTTAAACTTCAATAATGGAATTCTTTTTATATTCTTCTTCTTTTCTGCTAGGATTATTGTCACTATGTTGAGTATAATGATCTGCCTTCCCTAGCTTGTCAATTCTACTTTTGTTGACAAAGTAGAATGACAAAGCTAGGGAAGGCAGATCATTAAACTCAATATAGTTCATTAATGGACTTTCAAATTTTTTTAACAATTCATAATTCGGACAATAGAAATATAAACAATGGTTATGGACAACAAAAATATAAATAACGCATGAAACAAAGCAATGACGGACTACATTCCTAAGCTGACATCATGGCATGCCGCCTATTGTAAATAAATCCACTTTTTGAAATAATGATTTAATTGGTGGGGACAACACAATTACCTTACCAAATAAATATTTTAGGAACGAAAACCATATTTATACATACATCTAATGACAACATATAAAATTAGGAAAGGGATAATAAACTAAGTAACACATCTTGGATTCTACATTGTAACTTGGAAGAGACAAACCAAGTGCCTACTCGTCACATCAACGATTTTGGTACAGTGTGTTTATGTATGTGTGTGTATCAGTAAGGATGGAGGGAGGGAGGGAGGGAGGGAGGGAGGGAGGGAGGGAGGAGGGATGGAGAGAGAGAGAGAGAGAGAGAGAGAGAGAGAAACAGGTGTGAAGCGGTCTAACAATAAACTTAAGAATACAAATAAATAGGAAATTTGTTAAGAAGTCAAAAATAATTAGCGTAATCAGTTTCAACAAAATAATCATCTACAAATATATTATAAATTTAATTCAGCAAAATTTAGAACTCATTGTTTTTGTATATTTTTTTCTTTTACACCAGCCCCACAAACAGGTATTTTATATCTCTGTGGGTTACTTACCTTTGTAAATTTTATTTATATATGTGTAATGCAATGTACTGGTTTAAATAAATAAATAAAGAAATAGTAATATACCATCCGGTGAAGCTTCATTTTGATATCTGTTTACAAAACCTAGGTAGCAATGAAAACTGAATGATTGAGACGCATTTTTTCCAGATATTGTTAGCTTTTTCAGAAAGGATGCTAAGTCAGTTGCGTGGGAATGACTGAATAGTGCAGACGTATGTCCAGTAAAGTTTTTTGGAGTGATCTTGATATATTAATAAAAATGAAATAAGTTTAGAAATAGAATCATATTAGTTGTGTGGGAATAATATACTACTCAGATTGTTAGAAATAACTGGGAGATTTGGTGAGATAAATATGTAATCTTATTTATATATATTCAAAAATGAATTCTAAGATTTTGATCTTCATATTTTAAACTCATCATAAAGTTTACTAAATTCAGATTGAAATTAACATAAATTTGACCTGTATATGACGCCTACAACAAAATTTTGACTACTTAACAATACAGTTTTTTTTCATTCAGTGAATATTTAAAGTATCCAACTGTTAAAATTTTCATTGTTAAAATCCTTTTTTTATAATTAACTTGGATGAGGCCATAACAATTACCCTACCCCAAGAATAAAATAAATAAAACATTTATTTTAAAATTTGTATCTATAAACTGTGTATGTAATGCGAAGTGTGATAAAACTCATAGGCTTGTATTAATGAACTAAATTCAATTGAATTTAAAATGTTGAATTCAAAATAAAATAGTTAGATAATAAGTCATATATGTTAGAATAAGGATAGATTGCGAGAGTTGTTTAATATAATGAGATTAATTATTCATGCCACCAATATAATAGCTGAAGGGATTGTCTTATGTTATGATTTGTTTGCCCTTTTGGTTGTTTTTTTATTTTCGAAGGAATTCACTATAAAATGTTGATCAATCGATGCAACATAATAAATTCACAAATTTAAAGATATCTTAATTGCAAGAATAACAATTTTTGTTGCATCATTAAAAGAATATTTCATAATGTAGGTAAATTTTTCATTTGTATTATAAATAATTTAATCGCAATATGAGAGCATTAATGTTATGACTTAAATGTAAAATTTAATGAATATTTCTCTCGAAATTAACTAAATAAAGATTATTTTATTATTAAAGCCATTTTTTATTTATTTTATATTTTGTGTGTGTGTTGTGTTAATAAGAAAGAAAATTTTCTAGTATTTCATTTTGTTCTGATTTACACAGTTTGAAGTGAATGTTTTTGTTGTCTTTGACTTTGGCTAATTCCTATGTAGTGATTTGAACTAATGTGTAATTAATGTCGACATGTACTCTGTAAATTGCAATATTCTCTATAGTGTTGTAATATACATAGTTAATTATGTATGTATGTATGTATGTATGTATGTATGTATATATATATATATATATATATATATATATATATATATATATATATATATATACAGATTTTGATTATGCTGAAATGAAAACTTATAAAAAGGATAACATATAAAATACTTTTGGAAATAAATTTATATCATGTCAGTGAGACACACTATGTTGCAATAATTACATAAACAGTTATGGATGTTGTGTTCCTATTTGTTAAACAAATTTTATGTAATAGTAAGCAAAGTATGTCAATTTCCTGTATTGCTCCATTTTTTAAAATAAATATTTATATTGCTTTAAAATGTATGCTGTAGAATCTGCAAAAATATAAAATACTTGCCCAAACTGAGTTTTCTTTTTCAACAATCCAAGATGGCAGAGCTATGCCAAAACTCATTGCTCCTGGACCATCTGGATTTCCATATTTCTCCCAGTTACTTCTAGCATCTTCATCTGTTAAAGCTTGATAAGCTGTAAATAAAATAGTTTTTTTGTAATAAATTTATTGAATGAGAAAAGGAGTAGTGTTAAGCCTTGAACAACAGTCATAAAACAATTCATTTACTTGGTTCAGCCATTTCTCGCTAATTTGTGTTAATAACCGGTAGGGACTTTGCAAATTAGAAAGTACAGCGAACAATATTAGGTCTATAAACTGCTATTTTTAAAAATTAGAATGTACTAGTTATTTTTATGCTATATGCATTTAAATTTAATGATTTAAACTAAATTTTGACTTATTAAGTAGTCTCTTAAATACTCTTCAACCTTACAAACTGTTAACTGATTAATAAAAAATAAATAACTTATCAATTAGGTTTATTTATAAACATATCAATAATACAAAGCTGTATGTACTGTGGGCATGTCCTCTAGCCAGCAGTGTTTGTTTCCAGGACCATGAGTTGAGCTGAATGAACGCGTTAGTGAACTGCTAAGTCTCACTGAGGGCAACAGTCCCCCGAACTACAATCTGAGAGAATGAAGGTGCACAATAAGACCTTTCAACACCGTGGCATGGGGGGGGGTCTAAAGTTATTGATCTTGCTCACAAACACAACTGCGTGAAATAAAAATAAATTACCTTTTTACTACTATTTTGACAACATATTAATCGCAAAGTAGATCAGCGATAGTAGAATATAGTTTGGAAGCTACTAAATGATGAATTAAAAAATATGAATGTTACATGAATTGTTTATTGCACTGTTACTTACTTCCAGCAATGAAAAACAATAACAAATTTACCTTTAGTCAGTTTCATAAACGCCTTTTCGTTTCCTGTTTCTTTGTCAGGATGTAGAATTAATGATAACTTTCTATATGCTTTCTTAATATTTGCTTCTGATGTTCCCTGTAGACATTTTTCAAGTAAATGTAAATGAATTTTCAAAAGCTAAATTTAAAATAAAAATAATCTACAAGTTATTTAAAATAAAATTAATCTACTTAAGTTATTTAAAAAGTTCTACACAAGTTGTGCAGTAGGGCAGGTCAGCTGGTCTGGCACTGTTGTATATGGTGACAGTACGTATGGTTCTGATCTTGCTACTATCGAATTCCTCTGTTTATGCAATTAAAAACCACTATGAAAAACTATGACACAGTCGACAGTCCATAAGCGGCTTAATGAACTGGTACCAAACTTCTTTGACAATTGCAAACTAAAAACTGTCCCATGATTTAACAAATGCTTAATCTTGGATGGTTGAAAAATAGCTTTATATATATATATATATATATATATATATATATAATGCGCACATTAAGAGATAAATAAAAGCAATAATTTTTTTAATAAAACAAAACAATATGTGTCAGAGGACTGGCCAGCAGAAGAAAAAAACAAATAAATCACATTGGTTTGTATTGGTTCAACTATATTACTAATCTTATCGATAAATTGAAATTATACACAATTGATATTAAAAAAGTGGGCAGTTATCTATAACATACACAAATATAAAAAACATCACCCTTGTACTATATATCTGTCATTACACACATACACACACATGCATGTGTGCGCACGCACATGCACACATACGTGCTTAGCTTACTATACGAACTCCGTCACATAAACTCCGTAAGTGATGAGCTATTTTTGAGTACAGTAATTGCAGACATATTAAACAAAACAGAACCCCGATTATCAGAGTAATTAAGGGGAAGATATACACAGACACCTGAAATCATGGTTACATTACCGGTAATAAAATATAGTACCTATAATAATTAGGAATGTGTGTGACTTTACATATTACATTCATAAAATATGTACTGTATTCAACATTCGTTCTCAAGAAATAAATAAAAATAATTAAGTATTACAGAAAAGATTTAACAAAAGATACAGTATTTACATGAAAAAGAAATAAACACTATTTGCATAAATCTTGCTAAAAGTTGTTTTATGATGACTGAAATATTCCGTCAATGCTTTCTGTTTCTTTAATTCTTACTTTTCTAAAATTTATAATCACAATTTTTGTAAAACTAATTTATCAAATAACAGGATGTCATCTTGTTCCTTTAGAGTATAGACAGTCAGTCCATCAGACATCAAATTGGCATACATGTCTAGTTACATGTAGAATCGATAGTACATGTACATGATACATCAACAGTATTGATTATTTAACACCTTTGTTATAACTATCATTAGCTCTTTTACAAAACTACACAGATCGATTGGATAGGCTGCCTTTATATTCAGGAAAACTAACAGCTGATTTTCACAGATTAAACATGTTTATGTTAACCATGCATGAAATTTTTAAATTATCAACTCTGTGTTCGATTTAGCTCTTGGAGAGTGATTGAAAATTTGACCCCGGATAATCAAGGTTCTACTGTTTGTGAAAAAAGAATTATGTATATACCTATAACTGATTATATATCATTCTTTTTTTAGAAAGTTGTGTTTAACATTGATTTATAGTCGTAAAAATAAATAAACATTATAAAACATTAGAGCAGAATACACAAAACACACACACACACACACACACACACACACACACACACACACACACACACACACACACACAAATTATCTAACTTTTTATTAAAAACAGAATTTTTATTATTATTTTCTTATCACTATGATGACTTAAAAATATTTACTTTATACCAATAAACAAATTTACATACCCATAAAGAGGAAATTATTTATTCTTACCAAAGGAACTCCAAGTATTTCATAAGGATCAAAATTTGCATATTCATAGTCGAACTGAGATACTTTATACGCCAAAAGTGCAAGTAGTACCCACCCGAAGATAAGAACACATTTACTGAAAATAAGACATTGAAATAAGAAATAAATAACAATTTTAGAACAATCTGTGTGTGTGTGTAATGCATACATAAACACACGTGAGCAAGCGCACACACACACAGTGATATCTCAGCTTATAATGGACCTGGACAACAGTTATAACAAACAATGGTTTAATTCACGGAATGAAAAATGATCCAAATAACAGTTTATGTTTCGGATAAAAGGTTGAACATATTATATGTGTTTTCATTTTGTTAAATTATTTCTAAGCAGATGTGTAAATATAGAGATATTATGTAGTGCTATAGAAATATACATTGTCCTGACTTAACATTGGTGGGTGTTTGGTTTTTTTAGGGTAGTAATTTACATGATATTTCTTAGAATTCCCCCTCCTATTCCCTTTTCTGTTATCGTAAAAAAATTTACTTAGTGTGTCATCAACTCTTTTAATGTGTCTTTAATTTGTTAACCATTTAAAAAATTTAAACAGTTATAATATTATCGTTTTATATACATTTGATTTTGAAATTTAACTAAACATTAAGTGTCTGTGTGCGAGTTTCAAATTGTTGTTTAAATCCTGTTTTCAATTTTTTTGTTATTATTAATTGAATGGGTCACAAAAGCAGTGCTTGTGGTAGTGGAAGTAAAAGACAAACTTTGACTATTGAACTAAAAAAATATACAGTATTGATTTGTCCTGTGTGTATGTGTGGCAATTACATTGTATGAATTTAGTTAAAATAAAGTGTGACTTCTGTTCTGTGAATTTTATTCATTCTTCAACTTTAACATATTAATGGTGAGCACTCAACTATTTTTTCCTACATAACAAATTAAATTTTTTCTATTAGCATCTATTGTAAACACTGACTCGCACAGCAGTCTGCTCAATAACAGTCTTAGTTCTGGAACAAATTAAGACCATTAATGGTATATATATATATATATATATATATATATATATATATATATATATATATATATATATATATATATATATATATTATAAACAGAGAAGTTGTATAAGTATAATGAATATTTTTTAAAAAATGTATAAGGTATAGGTATAAGGGATTTATACCACATACTTGAGAGTCTGAGGACTATTAACAATTAACAATGCAGATTACTCTACTATTTGTTAAGATAAAATTATGCTTGATATCTCTTTTTAATGGTCTTGTACATGAGAATGTGGTCAGCTTTTTTTTACATTTATTGTTTTAATGACTCTAAACAAATTATAGCTATTACAAACATTTTATTTTCAGAATGCTTCTTTG
Source organism: Callitettix versicolor (assembly GCA_022606455.1). Lineage (NCBI taxonomy): Eukaryota > Metazoa > Arthropoda > Insecta > Hemiptera > Cercopidae > Callitettix > Callitettix versicolor. Next base: position 101,540,043 of record CM040185.1, read on the forward strand.
TTGTAGGCAGTATTAAAAGAAAAGTTCTCCATCTTGTAGACGTACTGAAACGTAATATATTTTAAGTTAATTGATTCCAATCTGCTAAAATGAAATAAATTAATGGTACACCATAATCTAATGTACTGACAGATATTAAAAAAAAAGCTTACTAAGTGTAAGTAATACTCTTTTGTCTGTTTTATCATTATGGTAACTTACATTCCTCATAATGATTTAATGTAAACAGCACAAATAAATAAGTCAACAAAACAATATTTTCAACAGCATAAATTAGGTCACTTAATGAAAATATTAGAACATTTGAAATAATTCCATAATGTTCTAATTTTTATGAACTTTTATCCCACGAACACTAGATTTGTTTGTTTTGTAGACTTTAGGAATTTAATACTTTATGTATAATTAATGATGGACAATACTTTTAACAACACCTAATGTTGTTTGCTATTACGGTTTAGAATTGACACAAAACATATAAAATATTGAAGAGTATTTCTATAGCTTATGCAATGAAGAAATGAACTATAAGAACAGAACTTGCTGCTATAACAGTATTGCTTACACTGTCAGTCAATATCAATGTATTGCTTACAAATGATATGAAAGTTTAATCAGTGCCTCGTATTGAGAAGCTTACAACTTTTGTTTTCTAGAATCCACTGCTATTCAGTCAAAAGCAACCAGATTTTGGTGTCATTCTACTGATTTACAAAAAGTCTGAAAACAATTATCACACTTACGTTAACAGTTCTTTTCCCCACTTCCATGGTTCACTTGTTTGTAGTATTAACTTTTTCTTTTGACAATCATTGCATTGACATTCTTGAGATTGTTTTTCAGGATCTAAAACAAAAACACAAAAAATTAATTAAGAATACTAGTCAACTAGGGTAATCTTCTAAAAAGATTGGTACCCCCACAGGGGGTGCAGAATAGCTGCATCTATTGAGAGGATTTAGACATCCCTGGTGGTACCCGAGTCTAACACACACTTACACTTTACAACACTATACTTACGACTTTAACACTTTACACTCACACTTACATTTAGAGAGGTGATAATAGCCTCAATGTGCTTTTTACATTAAAAAATATTGGTATATAAGATGATGGCAAACAGATTAACAAACATCCTGAAATCTAATTTCCAAAACACATCTTCAAAAAGATCAAATAGCTGTAGTGTTTTGTTTAGAAATTCATTAAAATTTACCTAATTAAAACATTAGATATATGAATTACTAATGTTTATAATTCTTATGTTTACACTGATCCTTAGGCTGGGTAACCATCAAATATGGATCACAGTTGCACTAGGCGAATGGATTATGCTTTCACAATTTGACCTATAGTTTTTAATGAAAGTGCGGCCACTGAAACCAAAATGGACCTAGACGACTTCAATTCGCTTTCAGTGGCAGCATTTTCACTATTTTTTTTTCAGCGAAAAACTGTGAAGGTTATCATTGCCGTGGAATAATAATGGAATTTTTAAAGGAAAAAAATTAAAATTATAGATATTTCAGAAATAAATAATAAAATTAAATAAAAAAAACAATAACAACTATAAACATTTCCAAGAGACAAGTTAATAAATAATATATAGCTAAAAAAAAAACATATTTTGTACAAAACTAAATAACAATGAAAATAAATTAAACTGTTAAATAAATAAATAAATCCAAAAGTGTCTGACAAAACAAAACAAAATAGAAAATAATATTGAAATACTTTTAGTATAATCAATAAACAAATCATATATACAAATCTTAAGTTTTAGTGTTTGATTCTTAGTTCCTGGCACAGAGAGGCACTTCCTCTCTCTTCAGGATATATGTAACTCCTTATGGAGAAATATGTATATATAAAGCCAATAAATAAATAAATAAATAGTTGCAGGGCTGTATAGAGGCCCTACAACATAAATATTTTATTAAAAAATTCAGACAATGAAGGAATTTTAGAGACCAGTCAAAAGCTGAGACAATATCTCCTAACATCGCTTGTAAGCTAAGTCCCAAACTACATTTACTCTGCATATTTTGGAAACCACCACAGTCAAGCAGTATATGTCTTGCTATGATGGTTTCTCTACAAAACTCACTTTGAGGTGGGTCCCCATGGGTCAACAGAGAGTGACCAATGCAAAGACAGGTACGCACAACCTCTTCTCTATGGCTTGCACGTATTGACGACCTCCAAGTACGAATAATATTTTTAATTACCCTAAATTTGTTATTATTTATAGCTGCCCATTTATTTCCCCATTGTAAATGAATTTAATGTTTAATTTTACAAAGCAAATACGAAAAAATACACGTTGCATGTATGGCAGCAGAAAAGTTGCTTCCTCTGCTGCAATACCACTTTAGTATTTCTAACTATACCACAGACCTGGTATTCAGCAAAATGATAACCTAACACCTCATAATTCAAGTCTTTGGAACCAGTGTGTAAACTGAATACATTTCCTGGATAGCTTGGAGTGCACTTTTTTAATCAGAACAAACTAAGTAATGCAGAGAATGGGATCCAATAGTGTTCAAAGCCATAAAGATAACATATAGTTCGGCAGTGAATACGATACAAAGTGAGGGTAATCACTTGTACATTTGGTCTCTTCGGTAAAATGCACAACAAACTTTGTTATCCATTTTCGAACCATCAGTAAAAATAATTTCACTACATGGATATGAGTTTATCACATGGCAACTCATGACGATATACAACATCAGGAGTATTGTGTTTCAAATATAAGCACAGTGAGAATTCGAAGGTTGGTAAGGTCATCACTTTACATGGAGGAACAAAACAAAAACGACCTCTTGAACATTGGAAGAAGTACAAATTGCAAGTCGTTGAGCATACGGAACTTCTAATACCGAAAAGGGCAGTGGCATGTGGTCGAGTATCTTATTTTTGGAATAATTGATTATTGAAGATAGTATCATAACCAGGATGCCATTATTTATGTAATAGATTAGATAAGTACATTATATGTAGCTGCAGTATATGTCAAGAGAGTGAAGGTTCACAAGCCTTGGCGAGAATACTCACAACAAACAGCAACAGTCACAAGATTTTTAATAATTTAATAATAAAGTATACAATAAAAAAAAAATATTCAAAAATCATTTCTTTAGTAAATTTGGTTTATGTCATAAATACCAGGATAATAATTTGGTCTATATGATAATAAACAAAGTGTAAAAATTACACAAATACCAAAATATAAAAGTTATCAAAAAGGGTAAAACTAAGTTTTCAAGACTCATCAATTTTGGTAATTTTTGTATCAAAATGCTTTATTATATGTGCAATACTATTAATCCAAAATATAAAAGTGCAAAAATAATGGAAAGTTATAACAAATAAATAAAAATAAGTCACCAAACATAGCCTCGAAATGACTACAGCACAAAAGTAGGAAAATGTTTTACATCGCGAAAACTATTAATGAAATGTATATTATTAATAATGAAAAAATATAAACTTACTTGTTTGAAAAAAAAAAGAACTTTAGAACCTAATGACTCAGCTGTTGGTTAGGTAAATACCCAGCGTAGGTTGTTTCGATTTTTTGGTAATTTTTTTACTAAAATGCTTTATTACAAATTTAAAAGCAATACTCCAAAATATAAAAGTGATCTACATAACCTCAAAATTGCTACCACACAAAAGTAGGTATGTACCATGTTTTTAATTGTTAAAACGATAAAAAACATTATAATTTAAAAAAAAAAGTATTTAATAACCTGACATGGATGTTGGGTGGTGAACTAAACTAACACAGTTGATTGTTGATAAAAACAACTTTATTTTTTTTAAAAAAGAATACTCAATAACCTAAGTGACACAATGTTGGGTGGTGAACCCAACACGGTTGTTGAATGATAAAAACATTTTATTTATAAAAAAAAGCTCGATAACCTGTTATGGCACTGGATGAAAAAGCTTATTTAACTGAATTAGTTATCCTGTAGATAATGTATTTTTGACCACTAAAACAATAAAAAAAATTGTATTAAAAAAAACTCAAACCATAACTGACACAGTTGTTAGGTGGTGAACCTAACACAAAAAAAAGGCAAATCACAAAGTTTACAAATAATGTACACCATTTTAACAATGTTTTCTTTATGAGAATGAACCAAAGTAAAAGAAATGGGTATCATAATGTGTAAGGCATTTAATAATATTGTATATGACCAGTTAAATCCGTGTATGAAATTTAATATGTTTAATGCAATGTAAACAGCAATGACGCCACAATACAGGTGTATTTTTGTTGTTGTTATTTTAAGGAAAAAAGCACATTGAGCATATTATCGCCTCCCTAAATGTAAGTGTGAGTATAAAGTGTTGAAGTCGTAAGTATAGTGTTGTAAATGTGTGTGTTAGACTCGGGTACCGCGAGGGACGTCTAAATCCTCTCAATAGGTGCAGCTAGTCTGCAACCCCTGCAAGGAATAGTTCAGTAAAAAAAATAAAAAATATAAAAAAATGCCTAAAATCGTCAGTAATCTTAAAAAAAAAATATTTTCAAGAGTTATATGTGGTATATATTTTCCAGGAGATATGTGTTAATTAGATAATAAGGTATAAAATAAAACAACAAAATATTCAAAAATTACTATTTAAAAAAAACAACCTACATTGCATAAATACCATTGGTTATAAAACTACTCTCTAAAAGGTATTATCTCTGTGACAGTTGCCGCTAATTTGTAAAAATGTACAGCAGAATATAGCTCTCTAATAGATAAAAATCGTAATTTATCCTACATTTATCATAATAAATTTAATCTTCTGTGGGTTAATATATCTTAACAGAATAATAAAGCATATAACAAAATTAAAAATTGTTAAATTTCTTTTGTAAAAGTTCCAAAAAGTCAGAATACTTCAAAAAGCATTTTTGTATTTACATCACAATTTTATCAAAAATAAATATACCAGTAGTCTCACATATGACAGGTTAGCTTTAAGCTAGATATTTTTCTTTAATAGTTAGCTTTTTAGAGTAAAGTATTCTAATTAGTAGGTCAACACACTTAATAATTTATATGAAATTCAATAACAATTTGAAAGGAAGTGAATGATTCCAGAATTACCTTAACCTGTTACATTTAAATATTAATGTTTAATTCTTTAAAGAAAATATCAGGCTAATTTGTAATTAAGTTAATAATTTGTAGTGTATATGTTCCTAAGAGACAACTCAAACCTAGCCTTAAAAGAATAGCATATTATTTAAATGATTGTATATCTTGAATGCATACGTAACATATACATTTAACTGTAATTTCTTGATACCGTTAATCTTGGCTTAGGTGGTCTTCATAGGTTATCCCTAACAATAGTCTCATAGTTAATTACGTTGTATCATTTTTTGTGCATATGAATTTAACTCATGAAAATTGAAGAAGTTAGAACTTAGAAATATACAGAAAATACTTAATTATGAAATAAAATGCTCTGAGATAGTTGTATGAACACAATTTACCGGATGAGATTTAATTTACTTACCCTGCTTTTGTTTACGTGGCCACCAATAAAAGGTTCCAGGTATAAGTAACAGTGCTAAAAATGAGAGTAAAAAATAAAAAAATGTTCCACCACTTTCATCATATTGAAATTTTTGCCCACCCATGCTAACAATAAATTAAGTATAAAATAAACAAAATTACAAATACATCTGAAACACACAACCCATAGAACCTACAACTACAACAGCCTAGAGATGAGTAAGAAAACTCCAAACTGTTAAAACAAACTGTTATTCTATATACGAAAAACAAACTGCTTTGCCAAAAGGAAACTAACAGTTTGAATTGCACTGGATCGTTATTTGTTAAACAAGGAAAAACAGTTTGGACTTCCCAACCACCTACGTTATATTCGAACATTGCCGCAAGCACTAACACTTTTTTCTGCTATTTTCCTGCTAAACTGTTTTCCTTCAAACAGTACAAACGACTACAAACACTTTTTCTTTAACTTGCTATTTGCTATACTTTTTCCCTCCATTTCTTGCTGCAACGTAGTGAAGTAAGAAATATTTGGGCGTTGTCAAAGCTTATCTCTATTTTGTTGCCAGTTGTTTGAAAGTTTTAAATGTAAAATTTGTTGTTCAAACATTTTTTAAACTGTAAAAACAGCCATAATTGTGTTATATATTAGTTTTTCTCCGTAGTTTACTTTGTGTTTAGAAATTTAAAAATATTTAGTGGACAATTTTGAAAGTTTTCTTTTACTTTTTTATGTTTTTAGAATTAAGTGCATAGTTTTTAATTATTTATTGGATGTGCGGACTTTTTAAAATTCACATTATCTACTCTTGTATATATCTTGAATAATTTTAGGTTATTTTAGAACTTTTTAGAAAATATTACAAACATCTTACATTTTATTTTTATAAGGAGCCTAATTTTCTTTAAAAACATTTGTTTTGTTAAATATGTTATTAAAATAAACTTTGTTTTTTTCTGTGTTGTAAAATGGAAAACTTATTTTTTTGCTAATGCTAATGTTAATAACCTATCATTAACCTATAATAACCTAATGTTAATAACCTATAATTTTGTAACTATATAGAGCCAATTTTATTTAAACATATTTGGCCTATGTTCTTATTACTATATTTTACTTATTAAGGTTACTTTTTTCAGTGTTGAAAAATGAAAACCTACTTTCTCCCAAATAAAAATATGACAGTAACATCTCACATAACCTAATTTTAATACATAACCTAATTTGTAAATACATAACCTAATTTTATTTAAACATATTTTTTATATTTATTATCAATCATCAATATTTTTTAATAAACTAAAAATATTCTAAATTGTTTGCATTTCAGTAAATATGCAAAAGCTATTTAATTTTTAAGTAAAAAAAAAGAATGCTTCTATTAGAAATTCATTGCATTTTGTACATAAAATGGCATACATATATATTACGTTTTGAGAATGTAATTTAATTATTACTACACTTATAAAAATTATTTTTTTCTAAATGTTTTACACCCAAAAACAGTTAAGGACATGGTGGTAATGGGAATGAAGAAGTAGTCTTAGAAAACTGAAAGTTTGTGCTTATGTTTTAGCTGCTAATACAACTTTGTTTCATTTTTCTAAACCTGTTATTTTCAAACTGTTATTCCAAACAGTTATTTTTTTCCAACAAATATTTCGTTGATATTTTTTAAAAATAGCAGAAGTGCCCATCCCTAGCTGTTGATGTATTAAACAACTTGTTCTTTCAAGATGGGTCGTTCGTGATCGAACGGGTCAAAATCTGCCGATATTCGAAACTGCCGAATAACAAAAATGGCGTACTTTTAAGTTAGCCTAGACAGCCTGAATCGTTAGCAGACAATCTCAAGACATTAAAGTATGTGTTACCAATAATGATGTACGATTACGAGATGTTTTATTTCATTGTTTCGATTGTAAAAACATCTAGATGCTTCTCGATTGTATTTGACTCGTCAGTTGTCACTTGATGATTGATCAGTCGTTAATTGGCGATTGCTTTTCTCTCCGAGTCCTTCGAATCGCCGAGTCATTTAGTTTTGTGTTGCTGCTCATACTACTTACTGCAGGCCTAAATTATCGACAAAACAATCGAATTAATCGTCAACTTACTTACAATCGGAATTGATTTTGCCGGAAATGTTTAATAAGTATTCTAATTAAATGGCGAAGGCCTATTCCGTTTTTCCAGGAAAACATTGCTCTAAAAGCCGAGTCAGCAATCAGCTGTCTGGAACCATTACCCTAACAATTGGAAAGATCACGTCAACAATCGTCAAACATCTCGATTGGTATTCGTCGAATCATCCCATCGTCTGCATTAGCCCAAGTGTACACAATAGTCGGACGTTAAAAAAAAAACGTCTAATCTATTTCAGGAAGATTAAAACGCAGAATAATTGGTTCAAAGAGATCCGGAGTGATTTAGAAGAGTTAAATTTGATGGTGTCTCAAATTGAAGGTAGAGCAGAGAAGAGGATTCTAAGGAATAAATATCTACGATTCAAGCTAACAACATTTGAATGAAAAACCTACACTATAACTGATGAACAAAGCGCAGCCAGGTCGGCCAGGATGAAGAAATTTTGAGAAGGAAAGAAGAGGCTGAAATGCTAGTCTCTCAATAGCATTATTGGACTTGGAGGTGTAAGGACTGATTAAAGTGCTCCAATGAGGGTGTAATCTATTAATATATATATACATATATATATATATATATATATATATATATATATATATATATATATATAATTACAATAGAAAATATATTATATATTCAGAATAGAATGAAACAGAACGCTTGGAAAGAAATACATAGACGGAAGACAAAGAATATAGAATGTAATACCTCTTTAATCTATACTTATTAACATACAGCTCCCAACCAATAAATATTACAATAGGATGAATGAGTGGGGAAATGTACCAAAAGCTGATACCAAAGCGCTCTAAACTCAGTTTTCTACTGCATGCCTTCTCTCTAAATTCTTGTGTCAAAAAGAATTGTTACTTATTTAAATAAAGTATCAGACCTATACATCTTAATAAAACTTATACATACAATTTATGACTTAATTTCTTTTAAATTTTCGAATATTTCAAAACAATTTTTTTATTGACTTACCTATACTGTGGAAATACAGTAATGTTTGATGATTTTGCATTATGATGCACATATTAATCTTTTTTTTTTTTGGTCTTTTTTACCTAAGACAATTTAGGTTTTGAATTATTAGTCTTCAGGTCTTGGGTCTGAATTATTGGTCTTGTTGCTACAAAAAAAGTGATACAATATAATTTGTTTTCAACAAATAAATGATACAAAACATTTCTTAGATTCATTGAAATTACACAAAAAAAGATTCTGTTTGAATAATGACTAAACTTTGTCTTATTATTATAGTGTGTTTACCCACCCCTATATGGAAAAGATATCTTAGATGCTAAAGCAATCTCTAACAGATTGAAAAAAAATCCGAGCCTTAAATAAATTATTTGAAAACTTTTTATTAAATCATAAAATAACACCACTATTTTTTAAAAAATGTTAGTTCAAAACTAAACATTCTTATATTTATTTAAACATAAGTATATTTTCATATTAATATTTTATTTCTTCTATTCCTTTACTGATTTGGAACTACAGAAAAATTAACTTCAACTCTAATCATCATAATATCCATTGTTTTAATTGTTTCAAAGTTCAGATTTGTATTAAGGAATAGGCACGGCTTTTCTTTGCCCTGTTAGAGAGTGAAGAGGAAAATTTGAGGACAGAGAACTAGAACAACAAATGGTTATCTGGAGAAGGATAGCAAAATTTACAACTGTCATTGAAAAAATAATGGTAAGGGTAGTGAAACTGTACATATGGTTTTATTATGTAGTGAATTTCAGTTAGAAAACCCAGCTGAAACTTGGACTTTGAAAGGAGCACTGATTGTGACCTCTAGATCACTTTTTGAGAATCCATAAAATTGCATGTGTGTGAGCACTCTCAAGTTTGCAATTTTGGTCAGATTTGATTCAAACTTGGTTCAAAAATTTGTTTTGATAATACACAGCTTGCATTATTTTGTTTTTCAGAAAAATCTATCTATCAGTTTCAAAATGACATCTTTTAATAACCTAAAAAAGATCATAAATTATTTATCTTGTACTTTTTTGAAAGTCTGATTTCAGCATCTTAAAATTTCAAAATCTGAAATTATGATTTAAGTTATAAAGGTTATGAGTAAAGTTTTAATTTCAATTGAATTAATTTTTATTAATTAAAGACCATTTAGCACTATGAGCAATACTAGTTTGGTCATCACTTTTTAACAAAAAATTTTTAAACAATTTTTAAAGAAATTAAATTTTGAACAAAAAATTTTTTAACAAAAGATTTTTAAACAAATTTTTATACAAAAAATTACATAACAAACAAGAAGTAGTAAACAGTCCATTATAAATGTTAAATCGTTTTGAATTAAAAAACGACGACCGAGCTAGTATTGCTCGTAGTGCTGATTGGTTTTTAATTAATAAAAATTAATTCAATTGAAATTAAAACTTTACTCATAACGATAATCTCATCCCAATTGGGTTTGCCAAATCATCTACTTTAATTCGTTACATGTTTATAAAAAACATAAATAATGCAAAATATTCATGTAAAAAATGATTTTCAGTTTTAATGCTACATATTCGTTTATAACAACGTAATACTTATAAAGAGGAAAAAAGGAATGTATGTAGACAAATAATAATAAAATGTATACTTGCTAGTGATGATTTGATAAATAATTATTTTCAATTATAGAAATGACAATGTGTAGCTTTTTATTCAGGCTAACAAAAAATTGAACAGGTCAAAACAAATTGTTTGGTAAAAAAAAGAATGTCTAAAATGTATAACTATATTGTGAAATATTTAAGGGATGTGTGTTATTAATGTTAAATCAAAAAGTGCCTGTATAAAAAAGAAGATATAATTTAATAGTCATACTAGCCATATATAATCTTTTGAAAAAAAGAAATGTAAATAGATAGTTATTTAAAACAAAATGGTGGCCACTCAAAATGCTTGAATTATTTTAAAACTTTATATTTTCATGAGTTCTAGAAGGAAAACAGATTTGTTTAAACACTCCTTAGTTCAGTTTTTCACTTAATGTGTTGGAAAAGCCAAAACTGATGCTAAAAAATTTCTGTCTGTAACCTTAAAATGCCAATATCCGCTGTCTATGGTGCAACGACAGATTTAAAATGAAACATTTATATGTTAAATGTAAAAACATTGTCAGTACTTTTAGGCTGCCTCAAACTTTTGTACTCATATATATATATATATATATATATATATATATATATATATATATATATATATATATATATATATATATAATTGGCGCACAAACTAAAAATGGTTGATTTATTTTCAAACAGGTTATTTCTACAAACTCTAGCCACCAAAAAAGTTGACTAACCAACAATGCCACTGCCCGAACAAAAAATGGTTGATTTATTTTCAAACAGATTATTTCTACAAACTCTAGCCACCAAAAAAGTTGACTAACCAACAATGCCACTGCCCGAACAAAAAATGGTTGATTTATTTTCAAACAGATTATTTCTACAAACTCTAGCCACTAAACAAGTTGACTAACCAACAATGCCACTGTATGATTTCTTTGTGTAAAATGTCAGTTATCTGGTTACAATATCTTAATGACAGAGGTATTTGTATTTGCCATGTTTTACGGACTATAAAATGCTACAGACTATAAAACGCACCTTAATTTTTAAACAGTTTTTAAAATAATACCTTTTTTACAATTTTTATTATTAGATTGCAAAGCCAGACTAACAAAAAATTCTTTGATTATTTTTATTTTTTCCATTACGAAACTAGCTAGTAACAAAAATATTGTACTGTTACCGATATCAAAAATCATTTTCAATTCAAGTTCTCTGGCACAGCAGACTGCAATGATGAATCATAGGCTACACAGTGTTCTGGGTTTGAGATGGTGGGGTGAGTTCTAACAAAAATCTGTTCATTACTACATATGTTCTACAGGTAACTATAACTTGCTTTTTAATAACAAAAGCTTGTCTCCCAATAATATAAACTTATAATAGTTAACACTGACACAAAAACTTTGTCAGCTTTCAAATAAATCAACAGTAATTTTTATTCCCTAAAAAACTGATAGTGTAGCAAAGCACGAGTACACAACTAGTGCTTCATAAAGCACTGTAAAATTAATGATTATTAAAACAATCCTTAATTTCTTTACCAAACATATCATGTTGGTGTGAGGATGACATTACTGTTACAAAGTCAAGAGTGTCCATTATATGTGCATGAAGTGGTCACTTTTGTATTTTTAACCTTTATCTGCCTTTGTTTGCTGTCACTTGAATGTGGGATTGTCAGAAGTGTTTAACATCTACATTGACAGATCTTGTCTTTTTTTCTTAATGGGAAAATGTACATTTTTTAAACCTTAAAATACTTTAATCCTAATTAATAATTTTTTTTTCTAAACTTAATCATTGTCAAAAAAAGTTTGTCTATGTTATTAAGTAATTAATATAAAAATTACCTTTGTTGGAAGAGCCCTGTATCAGAAGAAGACGCATTGTTGGCATAGCGTCCTTAGATGTCGGACGTTTAGCATTACCCAGGGTGCACCGCGAGGAGGCGCCGACTTCACACCCCCTGCAACAATATATTTGAAAGTTGTACATTATATAATATAACTGACCATATTTTCTCTCTTCAACTTTTACAAACTATTAAACTATTTACACTCTAACCTCTGCTTGAATGTCATATACAAAACATTAGTCAAAATTGTGCTGAAAATAGTAGATAACAAACCAGAAAATTATAAGGTGTTAGTCACTCATTGCTACATCAGAACTACGAAAAGGTCACGAAAAAAATTTTGCATTTTGTATAGAATGACCTACAGGTTATTTATTACTTTAGTAATAATAATTTTTGCAAAATGTAATTATAATTTTACAAACACCTGATTCCCAGTGACAACAAAGTATCAGTTATCACAAAATAGATAGAATTATTTGTGAATCAGTTATTTGAAAAACAAAATATGACAACTAATTTCTTTACTCGCAATATCTGTAGAAGCAGGTAAGACTTTTAACAGTTGCCAGCAAGACTGATAGTGTACAGTAAACCTTTTCAAATCAAATCTGGCTTAATGTGGGTTATAGTATATGTCTAACAAGCTTGCCAGTTGTATTCGATAAGCAGAAACCTTTTTTGATCATGGCAGCCGGTAGAGTTCAGAGGCTTAGTCATTTGGCCACAATTGCCACACACATTTGGGTGATGGGTTTTGAAGCGCTACTTGTCACAACCTCATGCCACTGTAATTTTCACTGATATTTACTTTTTGTTATAAAAAAATAACTTCCTACTCAAAGAGTAGTAATGATGGTTATAACGTATAATATTGTGTGTGTGTGTGTGTGTGTGTGTGTGTGTGTGTGTGTGTGTGTGTGTGTGTGTGTGTGTGTGTGTGTGTATAAAATTATATATTATATACAAAGTGATACCCTTACATGATGACTACAGTTTTTAACATGTCATTTGAATGATCTACAGGTTTTTATGAGCTTAAAGGTAGTGTTTATGTCTAAAAAAAGTTAAGTTGTAGCATAAATACAGTAGAGCGTCGATTATCCGAAGCCCGGTCATCCGAAACGTCGGTTAACCGAAAGCGGTGGCGCGGCGGCCTGACAGCGCCAGCGCGGCGGCCCGACAGCGCCAGCGCGGAGGCCAGACAGTGCCGGCGCGGCAGCTCGACAGCAGTAGAGTCTCAATATAGAGTGTGCACTAGCACATACAATGACGAGTCCACGGTGTTTCAAGGGAATAAAACAGTTGCCTCTCACTTATAAAAACCAAAAGAACTCATGGATGGACACTGCCATTTTTATTGATTGGTATGACACTGTTTTCATCCCAGAGGTAAAAAAACGCCAAGAGCAAACTAAAGAATCTGGGAATGTTTTACTGTTGGTCGATAACGCTCCAAGCCATCCCTCAAACCTTTCACTTGAGAGAGAAAATGGACAGTTTAAGGTTATGTTCTTGCCACCTAATGTAACCTCGATCCTCCAACCAATGGACCAAGGTGTCATTGAAGCCTTTAAACGCTATTACTGCAAAGCTTTGCTACGGATGGTTTTAATCGGGCAAGACGAAGAGGACGAAGGCAAAACTATTCTTGAAATGTACAAAGCTATTAACATGAAAGACGCTGTGTACATGGCGGCAGAAGCTTGGGCTAATGTCAAAGACATAACCTTAAAAAAAGCTTGGAATAAGCTCGATCCCTTGATTACGTCTGCCACTACAACTGAAGAACCATCAAATGATCATTTTGTATCAGAAGTGGCTGATCTGATAAAAGAGTCGTCTGGATTTGAAGAATGTGACCAAAAAAAACATCCACGAGTGGCTTGAGTGTGATGATGACGACCCTGGCTATGAACTGTTGACGGACGATGACATAGTAGCCCAGATCCAAGTGCCTGATGTTGACAGTGACAAGGACGATGATGATGGCGTTCCAGAAAATGAAGGTCCATCCCATGAAGAAGCGCTCCACTGCTTAGAGACTGCTTTGAAGTGGTTGGAACGACAAGACGAGTGTAATGCTGTTCAGTTGCTCTCTTTAAAACGTTTGCGGGACTTAGCAGCTAAGAAACGAATGTCAACGCTAAAGCAAAAAAGGATTATGGACTTTTTCTTTTAGAGATTATGTGTTACCAATTTCATATGTGTTACCCATCATGAACATACAGTATTCTAAGTCTCTGAAAACCAAACCAAAAAATGTTAATGTTTCTTTACCAAATGTTATTCTTTCTTTACCGAATGTTTAATTTTACTTTACCTAATGTTTATTTTTTCATCATCAAAGAGTTGTTTTACTGTACAGAACACTGTATACTGTACTGCTTATATTTATCATATGTCATTAAACAACTGGATGAATTTATGTGCTGTACATGTCTACTTGCTCCTTAAATTGGTTCTACCACTGTTAAATTATATCACATTACCTTTTTTCGAATATGTTCGTTTATCCGAAAAATCGATTATCCGAACACCCCCCTGCACCAATTGTTTCGGATAATCGACTCTCTACTGTAATCCATTATTAACTACTTACTTAAAAAATACAGAACTATTTATTCTAAATAAAAAAACAAAAATAATATTTTTTAAAAGATTTTTTGCTACACTATGGTTTTAATTTTTCACAAATTACAATGTGGCCTTATTCAATTATATATTAATTATACAGTCAATTGTCACATTAATTGAAGATGGATTAAATATCACTTTAATTTTATATCACAAAGAAGGCCAAGGTGTAGGCCTACTATTATTTCTTACATGTGTATAATTAAAAGGCCTGGGCAAGTTTTATTTGTGTATACATCTTATATCCCCAGGTACAGCCAACTACTTCTGACCATTTGCACACATTCTACCAGCAAACTGGTTGGCACTTGCTATAAGCTGAATGACAAAAGCTAGAATTAATTGTAAAAGTTCCTATATACATATAGTTAAGTTTACATACTGGAGTTATTCTGAAATTGTTGCTGCTGGCAATTAGTGATGTCATGACTGTTTGAAAATTTTAGTTTATAATCTTACATACTTAGGTCATCCGTATATAATGACTTACTTAAGCAACTGCCTACTCATAAGTTTAGTAACAGGAAGTCAAAGTCAACTGTTATAACAATTGGAAATAACAATTTTTTTAGTCTCGTAAATCTGCACTCCGCTACCCCTTTGACAGATAATTGAGTTTTCAACATGTCAACCATATTTATGTTCTGAGATCAGAGCGGTATTTTGTATTATCCTAGTGGCAGTATGACCTCTTGCAGAAGTCATAAGATATACATATACCACCATAGTCTTGAAAATGAATTTCGTAACTTATGAGTAGCTCTTTGTATTTTACAAGTTACTACTGCTGTCAATAGCAAGTGCAGAACAAGGTTTTTTCAAATTAAAGCATATCTTTGTAATACAATGCATCAAGAAAGACTTGTGGGTTTAGCTACAATGTTTACTGAATGTGAGTTAGCTAGACTAATAGATTCAACAATTCTAGTGAACGAGTTTGCAAATGGGAAAGTAAGAATAGCACCATTAGGGAATTAAAAGCTGTTGATTAATTTATCTTAAATAATGGGTATAAGACTGTGGTTATTTCTGATATTTATTTAATGTAGATAAAGCTGTAGACACTTTACTCAAATCAAAATGAAATGATTAAAATTAAATGAAGGAAATTATATCTTGCAAGTTTAGAAAAAATAATGTTTTTAGCACATCTGAATAACAAAATACATTTTCTAACGAACTTTTTAGGAAGAATTACAAACCTCTTTTGTTTTATATTTAGACGTTGACATAGTTTATATTATAATAAAATTTTACTTCCTTGAATTGTAACCACTACATCCCTGGGTTTATTGTATTTCACATGACAAACATTATTTTACTTACGAGGGTCAGGCCAGTGTCCAATATCTTCAGACGTTGATGGATATACATTCACATGCAGGAAGAAGGAAGGTAGGAAACATGTTTAATCATCTATCAAGGGAATGCACAAATTTAGTAAATCATTATGTTTTAGATAAAGACAAAATGTAATAAAAAATACATGCACACAAGCAAAACTACATACTCCAGGCTGAAGTACCATAAAACACAAAGTTATTTCAATGCATTACCTAGTGTCTAATTGTAAATACTTATGTTTAAATAAAATGGTTTACATAATTACACAATTTTTCTCCATTCAATGATTTACCAGAAACAAATTCAGTTCAGAAGTTAACAACAAAAATTTTAAACCTATTTAATTTCTCAGCCAGCTCATCATATTCTGCTCAAAAGTTAAACACTTTTTTTCATAAAATGGCTAAAAATCATTTTTTTCAAAATCCGTTCTCATAATTTTGACTAAACATAAGTACTACAGATTTTTTTCCATAATCAATGTACGTTTTTTGGTAAGAAATTAAAATGAGTTAAACCAAACTGTAGGTGCAAAGAACATTTTGAAATCACAGAAACAGCAAGCAGGAGTAATTAATTTAAACACTGTATAAAGCATTTGTTTTTATTTACAATGACTTTTGCATTCAGAAATACAACAGTGCCTCTAAATAGCCATTCATAAATTACCCGTTTTGTGGATAAAATTGCATTTTTTTCTTTTTCAAAGCCTTAAAATTATTGATTACAATTTCCAAAACACAGTAACTTATACCGGTGTTTTTTATTTAAAAAAATCAATGTTGTAGATACACTTTTGTTAAGGGAAGATAACCTATTTGAAATAAACAAAGTACCAGTGGGTCTTAGGGGTGCCTTCAACCTGAAGAGAAGAAGTACAGGACTTCTCCCCTGAGATTTCTTATACATCAAAACCTAAATTTAAAGGTGCGTGATTAACAAACATTACAGTATTGTTTAAATTTTAAAAAATATATTATGTTTTTGCTTTTTCCCTTTTCCTTATTAATCGATTTAAAAAAGAACGCATACATTTTAAAAAATACGTCTAAATGGAGTATAGAAATATTGGAAAAGTGCACACTTCATTGATAATAATTTGTAATTAGACTAAATATTGCAAAATATAACTAGAAATATATTTCTACCTTATATAACACTTAGAGAGATTAAGAAGGTAGAACCCCTTCTATGCCTCGATCAAACACAAAAAAGGTAGGATAATCAGAGGATAGAAAAATTAGTGTTACTCCTATAGCATGCAAACAACATTCTAACAAAAAAACCATAAATTAGGTGTTTTTACATATATTTTTTATTTTGTTATTCCCTTCTAACAATTTATCCCTTACCAGGTTTAAAGAGAAGGATATATCCCCCTGACTGGGGCCCTGTACCTACACCACTGATAAAATTATCTAACAATATTTTTAAAGTCAAAATTTTAGGCGTTTTATATAAATTAAAGTGTTGATTCATTCGAGTAATACATGGAACCTTGATAATCCAAACCCTAATTGGGACAGGAGGTGATGCGATTAACCAAAGCATTCCGATTATCAAACATAGACATAAAATTATCTAATGCTAATGACATCATTAATTGTACAGGAATGTACTTCAATGGGGGTTTAGAAATAATAATAAAGCGTACAGAATAAAATGCCACAAAATGAGAGAACATCCTTTTATTTAATACATTAGAACATTATTTTGAAATAATATTTGGAAATGTTGTGGTGGAAATACAGGATTAGAAAAATGTTTTGAGAAGGGTAAAATCAGCAATTCATATGCAACAGGTGATTAACCCAGAAACTCTGGTAGAAAGAAAAAGAAATTACAAAAAAAGCGAAAAGACATTTGAGAGTTATAAATGTGTCATGAGACTCTGTATAGATAACTTTGATTTTTTAATTTGTTTTTTTTTTAAATTTAACTAAATTTTATTTTTAAGGTTTTTTGTTTATGCCATTTCTATTGAATAACGAAAACAAATTATTGATTTCAGAACATTTTAAAATTATTCTTGCAAGGTTTATTCGTACAATATTTTATTTTAACAAAGCATATTCAGTTGTTTCTGAACAGTTATACCCCTGATGTTTAGCACTAAATTGTGTGCCACTGCAGCAAAAGTTATTTATGCCTAAATTGGTTTGGATTATCAATGTTATGCTCTAGTTAATTTCTGTATACTCTAATGGCACAATAACATTATAAAATTATAATAAAATTACCTTAAATGCATAATTTTTTGCTCATATTATAAAAAATCAAAGAATTTTTTGTATAAATCAAAAGTTTATTTTAACTTGTAGGCGTTATTTCCTAATTTTAAAATTAAATATTAAAAATATTATCATACAATTTACAATATATTACAATAATAATTTACAATATATTATTTTCGTAAATTTAAACGTGTAAACTGAAACGTTTTTTAGCTTCACCATTTGAAAAAAAAGGGTTACTATCAAGAAATAAACAAACAAAACAAAAGGGTGTTTATGAAACTTATGAGCCCATTACTATAGATATTTATGAAATAACCAAAATAAAAACTTACAATTCAGGAAACAGCAACCAGTCGAAACATTAAGGACACTTGGTTACAGGAAACTCCTGAACTGGAATCCCACAAATACAAATTAAATTAATAAAATGTAGTTTGAAGTAGTTCTGTTGAAAACACTGACTTATACATTCATGATAGAATAAGAATTGACAAATTGTAATAGAAATAAGTTAAGAATAAATAAATATTACATTTCATCATCATATCTGCATATTATATTTTTCTTAATACATATTTTTTTTAAATATCATGAAACACACACACACACACACACACACACACACACACACACACTGGGTAACAAACTTGTCCAAGCTTGATTTTTTGCCAATATTGGATTTTCTTAAAATCCATTCTAATTATTTTGATCAAATATAGCCCATAACTTCTATGGAATTTTTTTCACAATCATTCTACTAGATTTATACTTTTTTTGTATAAAAAATTAAAATGAGTTAAAACCAAACTATAGGTGCAAAACATATAAACAGTATGCAGGAATAATAAATTTAAAACTATACAAATCCTTGTGTTTGTTGTTTTTATTACAATGGCCTTTGTATATATATATATATATATATATATATATATATAAATGGAAATTCGCTAGCAATCAACGCACAAGTAGAAAGAGATCTAGTCTCTAAGACCGTACAAAAAATAAACGATATGCAAAAACATCACACAAACTTCCTTACATTCAATTATTTCCACAAAATTTAGCTCAAAACATACAGGAAAAAACTAGAAAATCCTGCTAATTTTTCAAAATTAGCTCACCAGATTTTACTCATAAAAAAATTATTATATTTCATCAGGCCAGTGTATTACAATTTTTAAATTTACAAATTGTGAGTTACTTGAAAAAATAAATTCTGTTACTTGATTATTGTAAGACTCATTTAGAATTAAAAAACAGAAAGGTTTTTAATTTTAGATTTTTTTTTTATTTCCTCCTGAACCATAAATTTATTTTATTTAAAGTTTGCTGACAGCTTATTGTGGTCACATTGGGTACTGCATGTTTTGAACACAGTAAGTGGTGAATGTAGTAAGTGGCAATTAGGAAACATGATGCACAGTGCAGGCTGGTGTTACATTCCACAACCCCGATTCTTAAAATACAAAAATTCCTTTGGGCTTTGTTTATAAAATTGTTTGATGAATTTAAAAAGTATTTTTTTATAGAACAGGTAATTTTTTTATATAGTGAACTATATTATTGTAGTTGCTATTAGAATCAGTACAATTGTATATATACATATATTACATAAAATCTAGCCTACCAAGAATGTTACTATGCAGCCAACTCAATTATTTGTGATAATGGTCAAGGCATATTATCAATAAAAATTAAATATTGTAAAATCAAAATAATTTAAATTTTATTTATCAAACTTTTTGAAAATTTTAATTTTCTCTTAAAAATTTTAATTAATGTTTTTAAAAAAACACTGAACATTTTCAAACGGAGATAAAAAAAGTACATAAATGAGGCTACACTAACTGTAACATATACATTCAAGTATTTAAATGCCATCATACTACTTACCCAGCCCAACTTCATTATATAGTATTAATTAGGTGCAGACTAGCTGCACCTATTGAGAGGATTTAAATGTCCCTCGCATTACCCGAGTGTAACACACACACTTACATTTAGGGAGGCAATAATGTGTTTTTTGCCTTAAAATAACAACAACAAAAAATGTAACATATACACACACACAACATACACTGACCGTACGATCAGTAATTACTGCACATACTATAGTACATCCACGGTTATCCAAGATAAAGGGAGAAGCCATATCAGACAATGGTTTTCTTGGTTAATTTTTTTTTTTTTTTTTTTTGGTGTTTAACGTCCGACTATTGTGCACACTTGGGCTAATGCAGACGGTGGGATGATTTTATAGCGTATGAAAATGCCAAGCCCTCGCTGGGAATCGAACCCGGGACCTCGGGGTGAAAGCCTAGTACGCTATCCACTAGACCACCGAGGCGGCTTGACCATGGTATTAGACACATATGATACTTCTTTGTATTCAATTAATTCTAGAAGATTTTGAAGGTTGATTCTAACCTTTTCTTAGGCAATACATAACTTACGTTCTTTTCTTCTTTCATCCGGATCATCCGTTCATACGTTCTTTATTAAAGTTAAAAATATATTTTTTAGTTTTACATCAATAAACTGTATGAGACTTACTGGACTTAAGATAGATAGACATGTTCATATATCACTAAAAAAATTCAGTGATTTCTGTTGGTTTCTTACATCCCCCTGCAATGTTTTTGAGTAGTGAAGTCCATCTTTTCATTAGAAGAATGTCAGCTGGCATTGATTCATTGCATTGTTTCAACGAATTTCAGTGAAATCTAACACTGAGCGCGACTCGCACCTCTACAATGACAGCTAGTGACTAATGCAATGTCAGTATTGTGGAGTGGAGTGGGGATTAACATTATAGCCATCTTTAAACCCGAGCCTGTAGCTGGGGAAGTCAACTCAAGGCATATACTTCTTTCCTAGCCCAAACAATATCGCCCTCTATATTTTATTTATTTCCCATCATTTTTTATGGTATTTGTGATTTTAGATTCATTTCAGATAATCCGGGTTTGAGTTGACATGAGTTCGATTAACCAAGGTTTTATTGTATATTGTATAAAAATTAGTGTGAAATTGCCAATCAACAAATTGATGTCTTCTAAACTGATTATGTGAAAGGAAAGGAAAAATAATGTTGCAAAGTAAAAAAGTGTGATAGCCTATTTATGTCTCTTATTCTACTGTATTTATCGCAAAACATACAGTCGCAAATATTCTCATGTAATCTGTACAAAATTACTGGTCAGCAATAAATACAAAGCAACTGTACTGTAGGAAGATGACTTGTTTGCTAGCATAAGGATTTTATTAATGATTGGTGAATGGTATCGCTATCCTATATCACTAGGCTATCAGTGGTCCTAAATAAACTGTCATTTTGTATTTGTTCTTTGTTTACATACCCCATCTTTGCTAAATATACTGTATACAGCTTTATCTTGTTTCCCTACTTCACAAAAATGTGGTCAGTCACTGCAATTCTATTCAAATATAATTGCACAGAAAAATCCTTTTATCTTGGTGTATATAGGCTGCATTTAGATAGCATATCTAAAGACATTTTGACCGTAGTATGTGGTGACACCTGCCGTATTATACATTATAACTGCCATAAAAGTAATGTTAATTTATAAATGGAATCCGTTCTTTGTGACATAATCAATATAAGTGAATCATCAGATTAACCAATGAATCTAAAAAATTACACCAAATTTCTACTTTAGACAGATAGCTCCCAAACTCGATTTTTTTAGTGTATAGCAACTAAAACTACTTTTGTCTGAATATTTATGAAAAACTTTTTATCAAAATCATTAAAACCTTTCGAGACATTTTATTTTTTAACAATTTTGTTGAATAAAAACGGGCTTCAAAATACTTCTATGGAAAATTAAAAGAATGGCTCCCAAGGTAAGAAAATATGGACAAACCAAATCTACATACTAGTTTAGTATCCAGCAATGTGCAAGATACATAGACTGAAAAACGCCTACATAAAACACATTTTTTTTTTTTTTACTCAGGAGTTTTTAAAATGGATAGACCTATCAAAATCTGAAAAATCGTCAAACTATTTTGTATTCTTCAAATAGTAAGAAAGTATAAATTACTGAATTTAAAATAATCCAGGAAAAAGTTAATTCTTCTTAAATTTAATAATGCACATACAATAATACTAACCCATTTTAACCTGACCCTCGCCGTACGTAGCTCCCAGCAGATCTACTTAGTCACCTTTAACAATGTTTCTGATGATTCTATGCAATTAGAAGTGAAGCAGGGACCAATGCACTCCAATGTAGAGCTATTTCTGTAACAACTTCACTTAGGATATATAAATAAGCTTAATTAAGTGTAATTTCTCATCAAGATTAATACAAAAAGAAACAAATAATCACACAGTTTTAAATAAGTATGCTACACATAATAAGTATGCTACACATAATAAGTTTTAAATAAGTTTGCAAAGTGTTATAACTACACAAAAAATCCATACACATTATAATATGTATGTTAGAGTATGAACTGACACTAATAGAACCTGAACTGACCTGTTTTTGTAGTCATTTTAAATTCACTGTCTTGTTCATTCTTCAATTTAAAACCAAAATCAAAAATCTTCTTTTTCTACATTGGAAAAATATTTAAACATAACCGAACATATTAAACAAAAACAAAACTTAAAACTAAAAGAGCCCATGCGTGGTAACAATAGCTTGAAATATATCAAGCAGTTACATTACAAACCTGAAACAGAAAAACATCCTAACAGAGTCTAACGGGACTCTTAACGCGGGACTATAATTTCACCCCCCAAGTCTAATGTCAACCTCTAATAAGTGTTGAGGAATTACGACGGTGCAAAAAGTGTAAACACAGTGGTAGTGTAAGTGTGTGTAGTGCGATGAACCCAGCAGGGAAACCAAATGTCCCCCTGGGCCAGAGTATGGGTGGCCTGAAAGAGATACATTGGTTAGTCAAACCTTACCTAGGCAAAGTACTACCTTATCTCTAAATTTCAGCAAAAATAGTGGAACTTATTAAAAATGTAAAGTTTAAGCAAAATATTAAAAACAAAACTTTTTAAAACTTTATAAAAAAAACCAAAAAAACCCTAGCATTTATAAAAGTGCTGTGTGTGGGTGTGTATACATCATTTAATAGGTCTTCTAAGAAACATCTTGTGCAATTGGCTAAAAAAGAAAATAACCTGAAAAAGATACCTGCAATAGAACAAAGTACACATACAACAATTAATTTTAAAATAATTAAAAATAATATAAATTCTGATTAAAAAAATCATAATAAATACTATTCCCTAACAAAAGTATAATATTTCCTTTTATATAATGTCAGTAATAAAAAGAGTTTAAAACTCACATGAATTCTGATACAGAACCCACAATAAATATTATTCCAAACCAAATATATAACAGCTGTTGTTATTTGTATGTACCACCCCTATTAATAAAAGCTTAAGTGAATTCTGATCCAAAACCCACAATAAATATTATTCCTAACAAAATATATAACAGCTCTTCTTATTTGTATGTACCACCCCCATTAATAAAAAGCTTAAGTGAATTCTGATCCAGAACCCACAATAAATATTAATCCTAACAAAATATATAACAGCTCTTCTTATTTGTATGTACCACCCCCATTAATAAAAAGCTTAAGTGAATTCTGATCCAGAACCCACAATAAATATTATTCCTAACAAAATATATAACAGATCTTCTTATTTGTATGTACCACCAATATTAATAAAAGTTTAAGTGAATTCTGATCCAGAACCCACAATAAATATTATTCCTAACAAAATATATAACAGCTCTTCTTATTTGTATGTACCACCCCTATTAATAAAAGTTTAAGTGAATTCTGATCCAGAACCCACAATAAATATTAATCCTAACAAAATATATAACAGCTCTTCTTATTTGTATGTACCACCCCTATTAATAAAATGCTTAAGTGAATTCTGATCCAGAACCCACAATAAATATTAATCCTAACAAAATATATAACAGCTCTTCTTATTTGTATGTACCACCCCCATTAATAAAATGCTTAAGTGAATTCTGATCCAGAACCCACAATAAATATTAATCCTAACAAAATATATAACAGCTCTTCTTATTTGTATGTACCACCAATATTAATAAAAGTTTAAGTGAATTCTGATCCAGAACCCACAATAAATATTATTCCTAACAAAATATATAACAGCTCTTCTTATTTGTATGTACCACCCCCATTAATAAAAAGCTTAAGTGAATTCTGATCCAGAACCCACAATAAATATTATTCCTAACAAAATATATAACAGCTCTTCTCATTTGTAGGTACCATCCCTATTAATAAAAGCTTAAGTGAATTCTGATCCAGAACCCACAATAAATATTAATCCTAACAAAATATATAACAGCTCTTCTTATTTGTATGTACCACCCCCATTAATAAAAAGCTTAAGTGAATTCTGATCCAGAACCCACAATAAATATTAATCCTAACAAAATATATAACAGCTCTTCTTATTTGTATGTACCACTCCTATTAATAAAAGCTTAAGTGAATTCTGATCCAGAACCCACAATAAATATTATTCCTAACAAAATATATAACAGCTCTTCTTATTTATATGTACCACCCCCATTAATAAAAAGCTTAAGTGAATTCTGATCCAGAACCCACAATAAATATTATTCCTAACAAAATATATAACAGCTCTTCTTATTTGTATGTACCACTCCTATTAATAAAAGCTTAAGTGAATTCTGATCCAGAACCCACAATAAATATTATTCCTAACAAAATATATAACAGATCTTCTTATTTGTATGTACCACCAATATTAATAAAAGTTTAAGTGAATTCTGATCCAGAACCCACAATAAATATTATTCCTAACAAAATATATAACAGCTCTTCTTATTTGTATGTACCACCCCCATTAATAAAAAGCTTAAGTGAATTCTGATCCAAAACCCACAATAAATATTAATCCTAACAAAATATATAACAGCTCTTCTTATTTGTATGTACCACCCCCATTAATAAAAAGCTTAAGTGAATTCTGATCCAGAACCCACAATAAATATTATTCCTAACAAAATATATAACAACTCTTCTTATTTGTATGTACCACCCCTATTAATTAAAGTTTAAGTGAATTCTGATCCAGAACCCACAATAAATATTATTCCTAACAAAATATATAACAGCTCTTCTTATTTGTATGTACCACCCCTATTAATTAAAGTTTAAGTGAATTCTGATCCAGAACCCACAATAAATATTATTCCTAACAAAATATATAACAGCTCTTCTTATTTGTATGTACCACCCCTATTAATAAAAGTTTAAGTGAATTTTGATCCAGGAATAAGTATTATTTTTAATATAATACATAACATCTCTTCTTATATATGTTGCCTCATGATAAAAGTGCGAACTTCAAATGAATTCTGATAAAAAAACCTGACATTAAAATGCTATTCTTATAAAATTATACAAACCACATACCTTACATATTTCTTCCTGTGACTGAGGTGATTGATGTCTTGATACTCAGACACAAAACATGTGTCTTGAAAAAAGCTGAAAGTGCATTTTGTTTTTATTTGAAATATTAACTTCTTAAGTATTTTAATTTTACTGTATTATTAATTCCACTAAGTTTGCCGAACTAATTACTAGTAACATGCCAGGTAATTCTGCAGGGAAACAATTAACACATAGTAACATCTACTAAAAACCAACACAATATGCAATATTTGAATAATTGGTTTTTATTATAAAAGTTTTAAATTAAATAAAAATTTATAATCAAGGAAATAATATTATTATATTTAAAGGTTTCTTTTTACTATTTTGCTTCAAAAAATTAGTTATACATAAAATATTAAAATTGTTGTTAATTTAAAAATTGATATTATACATTATATTTATAATGCTACTTTAAAAAATATTTTATATTTTTAAAACAGAATTTAAACTATATTATTATTATGGAGCAGTAAAGGCTTATTTAATACAAAATTTTACAGGTTATAAATGTTAAAAGTAAATCATAAGAAAAAATGTTGACATTTCTGCAAAGTAAATGCAAAATCAAATATGTATTAAGAAAACATTTAATTAGTTATTGAAAGGAAAAATAAAAAAGGTGCAAAATCATGTTTAAAACACTCCCTAGCCAAGCCTATAGACAACATTAACTGGAAACAACAACTAAACCACCTAAACCAAAGGAAAATCAGTCAAAAGTATCTTCACAGCTTCCAGGTCTTCTCGCAGCATAACCAAAGCTGAACTCCCTAACAACAATGAAACTATTAGATCCTTAATAACCTACAAATAAAGAACCTGAAAGAATCAAAGCAACCTCTACAACAGCACTATAAACCTCAAAACCATAACAAAGCACCTCTGTAACAGCAGTCATATATAACTTCAGACAGCAAATACAAAAAATGTGTTTTTTAACATTGATCTTTACACTACATTTTCCATTTTGACCTTTCCAAACTAATATTATTATTAGAAGATTAAATTAAAAACTAATACTTTTTTAAATATTGATCAAATATTAAATTTTTATATAAACAAGTATATTTTTATTTAAATCAAAGTCAATTAAATGGAATTATTAATTTTGTAATTGAGAAAATGTTTATTAGGTTATGTGTATCTAAATACAGTAATATAATATTTTTAAACAGTGTGCAATCATTGTTCCCTAATTAATTAATTTTAATTTATTAAACACATTTAAGTATTACCTATTTTACTTTTTTTTACTGGGCTCTAAGCACTTAAAAACATAAAATTTAAAAAAATGAAAGACCAATTAGATTCTTCATGAAAAAATTCGAAAATTCAAACATTTAATAAAAGTTTTTTGTAATGAAATAGAAATTTAAAAGAAAGTAATAGTGCAAATACATTAAATAAAACAGGTAGAATGGAGGAAACAACCGATTAATGTAGCATCAAATCGATGGAAACACTGGCCACGATTACGTTATTCATGAATTATTCGAAACCGATTACAGTTAGTAAACTTCCATTTCATTACATTTCAGGGAATTCCATCAGACCTTTGTAAAAATTATTAAGGGAAACAGAGAAGAGGTGGTAACTTAATTTTACGTTAACCTAGGGGTCACACATTTATTAAAGGGTGGGCTTCTCCGGACCTGAAAATTACACAAAGCAATGAGGCCTAATAAGGCCAATAGAAAAGCCTCCTCTTCTCTGTGAAGCAGGGGTAAAAAAAAAAACAAAGGCATGATGGACGCAAATTTAGCTGACATGTTGTGTATGCTATCCACTTACCTCAAGTCCAAAGCTCTGGGCTTGAGAATACCACAAACCTGAAACAGAATAAAATATTTAAATAAAGAAAAAATTACACAAAATTAGATTAAATTTAAATTATTTAATTTATTAACAATGATTTTGTAAAAGCTCCACTCTCCCAGTAAAGACTGCAAAAAATAAACAATGCAGAATCATAATACTTAAACAGCTAGTTTTAAACTCACTGAATAAGATAATTGATCTAGAAGTGTCACGTATTAACTTATATGAATAAACTGATTAGAAGATTTAAGAGCTTTTCAAAATTGATTTTATGAATAAATTTTACTGTAACTATAAATAACAATAGTAATAACTTTGAATAACCTGACTATAGCAGCTAATAATATAAAATTTGGTATAACAAGATCATGAATCAAAGAGTAAACAAATGTATTTTTGTAAATAAGTTTGCTTTGTGGGGACCAAAAATAGGGCTGATCAAAGACGTTAAGGAGTAATTGGCACCTGGGCAAAGATTTGGGCTGGCACTTCCTCTCCTCCCAAAGCAATCATTAATAACTATGGTATGAAAAAATATGCAAATTAAATCATTTCAGAAATTTTTATTACTAAACTCCAATCGTTAAGTCACCCAAGCCTCTGCAGTTCATAAATTATACGCAGAATGTGACCAGTACTGCTTTTCAGGATCCAAAACTTAAAAACATAAAATTGTATAGTTGTCAGTAAAAACAAAACAAAATTTTAATTAGTAGAGTCAAAGAGTAGGAAAACAATTTGAAAATAGCACTCAACCATTTTTTTTTCGACATTGGTAATCTACAACCTAAACTACTGAACAGATATGGAACAATGATGACTTGTTTTATTTGTTCTGGTGTTACGATATGTCTTTTACAAAAAACTCAGAAAATACATTTTTTTCAATGTTTTCATTTGAAAAAAAGGAAGAACACTTGATAATTTAAACATTTACGCAACTACAACCTGAAGTACCTTAACTAATTTTGATTAATGATGACTTTTATTATGTGCCTTTTGCGTTAAAGTTTTTAAAATGCATGAAAAAGTAAAAAGATATTACGTTCGAGTGTTATGAATGTAAAGTGTATAATTTGAGTGAAGTTTTTTTAACTTATATTCAAAGTTTTTTTCAAATGATCTTTTTTTTCAATGAAAAATAAACGTAAATCATTAATATCAGAACATTTTGAAATCATTTTTACTACTTTTAGTCGTATAATGCTTCATTTTAAAACAGAATATTCAGGCTCTTTAAAACGGCTATAGCCTACCCTGAGCAAAATTGTCCACTACTATTATAATATAATAGTATTATATTATATATATTATGACAATAATGATAATATATTATTATTTAATAGTCTTGGCAGGGAATATTGGTAACTTAAGGTTTTCATTTAGATTTTTAATTATATAATTATTTAATGTAATTGTTACATTTACATATTTTATTATAATTTACTTATTTTATTTATAAAACCAAAAATAAAATTTTCCAAGTAATTGTAGAACCCAATCAGTATGTTCATTATATACATAATTATAACTTGTGAAATCTTAGAAATAAAATTATAAAATTTGATTAAAATTTTCCATGAGACAAAAAAAACTCCTTAAACTTTTAAATATAAACTCCTTTTACTTCAAACTTTAATTGAGCCTATTCAACAAAACATCCTATTCAATAAAACCATAGTTTTTTTTTTGGTTAACACTTTTCTTAAAATAAATTTAAATAAATATTTATAAAATCCTACTATTTATTTCATGTAGTTAAATAATAAATTGGCATAAATATCCCACTTGTATTTTAATCCTTATAAACAAAAATTAACTTGAATTATTTTCCAACATTAATAATAAAGACTAATGCTAATTTCATTGGCTAATTTTAAGCGCCTTTTTTACTAACCAAGTCTGAGTTAAAATGTAATTTATAAAAGTTTTATTCACAAACCTAAAGAAAACACTTCACCAATAATTATAGTAAACATATTTGAATGTGATGAATAACATATTATTGTCGTTTAAACACTAAAACTATGAATTCTGTATAATTTTACCGGTTACATATTTACCTTATTATGGAAGTTGGCTAGCCTAATGCATGAGCTGCAGACTTGGGACTTGGTTCTTCACACACAATAAAGAACTCAAATTTTGGTACAAACCTTATAATCCCTACAAGTTGACACCGTAAGGTAGCTAAGGACATATGATTTATACAAAATTTTCGGAAGTTCTACGATAATCACTTATTTTTTTAATGAAACTTCACTTTCACTAACACACACACTTTCGCCTTTCATCTTCATCTATAAATTTGCAGAAGCCGGTTGACCTGTAAGACGGAAAGATTGGAAAAACAAGGTTGTCACATTTACTGCAAATTTTTAATTGTACCATAGATAAAAATAATTACATATAAACATAATATATGTATTAACAATATAATTTTTTTGTTTTTATTTAAATAGTTCTTTAAGAAATTTTATAATTAATTTTTCCAACACAAAAATTAAAACACTATAAAAATTGTTACTTTAATTTTCTTCATAAACTTTTGGGCATAAATTAAACACTATTAGAAACAAGTTAAAAAAAAATAGTACCATGTTTTTTTAATTATGTGCATACTTTATCCTACGTTTTACAATATTGTAATATCTACGAATACGATACATTCAGATATACAATATATGAATATATATAAAAGTTATTTTCTAAAGTAAAAAAACCAATTAAAAAAATCTGAAATCTGATTGGTCGATTCTTTAATCAGTTTAACAAGGGGAAATGTTGCAACAAGGCTTGATGCAATGCAATGATTTTAAGTTTAAAGAAAATATTGTAGTGTGCTTTACAGTTGTGTACAACGGAAAAATTTTATTATAATGGTAAGTGGTTTTTAAACTGTTTAAAAAGAAATTATTTGATTACCTAACCTATAATTCGATTCTGTATTTTAGAACAATTTGCAAACAAACGTGTGGAATACATTAAAAATATAATTTCGTAGGCGTAACAGAATTAACCTATATTGTGGATCCAACTATCGATTATGAATAACCAATCGGAAATTATAAAATACATAATTCCGCTAAAATCTATAATTTTACTATTAATTTATGTGCGTATAAATAGATAGTTCATTAAATGCTTTCGTCTGTTTATAAACACTAGATTCTCATTTTGTCTGTGTAGTTTAAATTAATCACTAGTTCAATCAAGTGTTCATAGAGTGTTCTTGCTACTTCAATTAACGTTAAACACAACAGCTGTTTTTTACATTGCCGAATTTTAAAATGGTTTTGTTCGCACTTCAAAAGGTTTAAATTGTTTGAAAATGTAACACGTTTTATTATGTCTGGTATACATTTTAAATCTACAACTAAGTAAAATAAGAAGCACATTTCTAAACAAGCAAGAAGTGTGTTTTGAAACATTGTTTAGGATCTATTTTATGTGGTTGAAATATTTTCAGTGTAATATTACTGTATTAATTCTTTGATTTAACAAATTTGTAAAAAACAACGTTTTGAATTAGTGGCACTTTGTGTTGATTAGGTTAAATTTGTGTTTTTATAAATTAACTATAATTAATTTTAACTGTTGTACTTACAGATGTATTGAGACACTGTTTTATTTTACTCACTATCTGTTGTTAAACACACTTACACAACACATAACACATTAACAACACAAAATACACAACACATTTACAAACCAAACGTCTAAACCAAGATGTGTGAAACACCCAATAAACCAATGAGACATGACACAATTGACAAGTTTGCTAACTGTCCAGTGCTGTAGCCTACTGAAGTGGTAGGTAACATGACCTTGACATAGACGAGGGGGATGACTTCCTATTACCCCTACCCCTCTACAATACCCCTAAAGTGTTGTTTTTTTTACTACTACTACTTAAAGTTGTACCTAAATTTAAAACAGACAGCTTGTATCCGAGGTACCAACTTAACATTGAAATTAGTTAACATTGAAATAGTGTTGTTTTTTTCAACTATGGTACTCCATTTACCGCTATAAATATCCTACATGCAATTCTGATCCGATTTTATTCAAAAATCGATTTTGGAAATAGCTTGACGAAATTACCCAGCAAAATCCTTCATTTTGACAGATATTCTAATTTTAAAAAAAACCGTAGCTTTTCTACCTTACACTTTTTTTGAGAATAAGATTTCACCGCCGTGTTAACAGTTTAAATTTTCAAAATCCGTTGAAATTTTAAAAAATGAATTTGACGGCGGAAGTTTAGAGTGCTAAGTTGTGCAGACATTAATGCTTGATTATGTAGGTAAAATCAGATTTTTTCAAATGATTGCCATCACGTCAGCGAGACAGTTGCGTGCCGCGATATTTTTATAACAGGTATATAAGTAATATTTATTTTACTATTTGCTTGGTTAGTATAACATACACATCGCTTTCCTACAAGAAAAAGACCGTACAGACAGGCGTCATGGCATAACGCTGCGTTGCAGTCTCTGTCAATATCATAAGTTTGTTTTTTCGTGTCTAGCTATTCAAGCAACCAAACAGGAAACGAGTCAGCAGTATTCTGTCTTTGTTATCACTCTCGCAAAGGAACTTACAGCAGGGCCTATTTCCTGTTCGCTCTAACGTTTTTATATGTTTGTATTCTTATTCAGTCCATTAACAGACAAATAATTATATTTTACACTGTTTCATCACAAGCTTACTGTATTATATATCCGGGTCAAATTTTAAAACCTACATTAAACTCATTTTCCGACTACCTGGAGCTCTCAAATTTTACAAACGTTCATATCCCCGATGACAATACAATTTTCAATCGTAAATATTATACAATCTAACGTAAATGTGGATCGAGTCTTACAATCTATTTTTTTTTTTTTTTTTTTTTTTTTTTTTAGGCGAAAAGCAACATTGAGGCTCTTATCGCCTCTCTAAATGTAAGTGTGAGAGTAAAGTGTTAAAGTCGTAAGTGTAGTGTTGTAAGTGTGTGGTGTGTGTTAGACTCGGGTACCGCGAGCGACGTCTAAATCCTCTCAAAGATACAGCTAATCTGCATCCTCTGCGGGGTCTTACAACCTAAACTCACTTCCCAACAACTTAAGCTCTGAAACTTAATTAATGCCACAGCCCAATTGATATACACAAGCTTAGTATTTATAATGATTAATATAGTCTACTGAATACACTGTTTTACTTTTTAATAAAAAAAACTTTCGAAAATTGATTTTAAAAGATTGAAGGCTATAAAGTAGAAAAGAAATGCGGCATTCGGGGAATGTGCTACTTTAATCAGCAGAAATTAAATAACTAATCTTATTGTTAAGCTTACATTTACACAACTGATATTAAAAAAAAATTAACACATCATATAGAAATATAAAACATCAATCTTGTACATTATATTAGAGCAACTGTTAATGCTCTGATAGGGCATGTAGTATAGTGGCGTTTGTACGTAATTTTAATATTTATTAATAAACTTATTTATATACAATGTGTTTAACTGTACAATGTTTTTTAATTCAAAGCGATTTAACATTTATAATGGACTGCTTACTACTTCTTGTTTCTTATGTGATTTTTTTGCTTAAAGTATGTGAGCTAGTATTGCTTACAGTTTTTTTTTGTGTTTAACGTCCGGCTATTGTGCACACTTGGGCTAATGCAGAGAATGGCTCATAGTGCTGAATGGTCTTTAATTAATAAAATTTAATTCAATTGAAATAAAAACTTTACTCATAACGATAATCTCATCCCAATTGGGTTTGCCAAATCATCTACTCTAATTTGTTACATGTTTATAAAAAAAATAAATAATGCAAAATATTCATGTAAAAAATTATTTTCAGTTTTAATGCAACATATTCATTTATAATAATGCAATACTTATAGAGGGGAAAAAAAGGAATGTATGTATACAAATAATAATAAAATGTATACTTGCTAGTGATGATTTCATAAATAATTATTTTCAATTAAAAAAATGACAATGCACTTTTTGTTTGGGCTAACAAAAATTGAACAGGTCAAAACAAATTGTTTGTTAAAAAAAAGAATGTCTATACCGTATATATATACGATTACTGAAAATGAATACTTGCCAATGATGATTTGATCTCGTATCATTCATCAGTACATAACAAAATATTATAGTAAGGTTATATTCTCATATTAACTACAACTTTTATGCAAAAAAAAAAAATTTAGTTGTTCAAAAAAATGTGTAACTATATTGTGAAATATTTAAGGGATGTGTGTTATTAATGTTAAATCAAAAAGTGCCTGTATAAAAAAAAGATATAATTTAATAGTCATACTAGCCGCATATAATCTTTTGAAAAAATAAAAGTAAATAGATTTCATTTCCTTCATAGAAATATAATATGGATGTTAATACAATTTTTGTTGTCTAAATAAATTTCTTTATTAAAATTTAATAAATAATTTTTAAGACATAAAAAAGATTGTGATAGATCTTTAAATTGCATAAAGTTGCAAAAAATGTGCGTGATGTGTGTGTGTGTGTGTGTGTGTGTGTGTGTGTGTGTGTGTGTGTGTGTGTGTGTGTGTGTGTGTGTGTGTGTGTGTGCGCGCGTGCGTGTGTGCGCGCGCGTAAGTGCGTGCGTGTGCGCGTGTGCGTGTGATCACCCGTCTCCTAAACACGAATTTCAATTATAATGTAGAGGTGGGTAAGAAAACATCAAACTGTTAAAACAAACTGCTTTTCCAAACGGAAACAAGCAGTTTGAATTGGACTGGATCGTGCTTTGTTAAAAAAGGATCAGCACTTTGGACCACCTACGTTCTATTCGAACGTTGCCGCAAGCGCTAAAACTTTTTACCTGCTATTTTTCTGCAAACACCTTTTCTTTAACCTGCTATACTTTTTCCCTCTTTTTCAAAGTTTCTTGTTGCTACGTAGTGAAGTAAGAACTGTTTGGGCGTTGTCAAAGTTTACCTCTATTTTGTTGCGAGTTGTTTGAAAGTTTTAAATGTAAAATTTGTTGTTCAAACATTTTTTTAAACTGTAAAAACAGCCATAATTGTGTTTTATATTAGTTTTTCTCCGCAGTTTACTTTGTGTTTAGAAATTTAAAAATATTTAGTGGACAATTTTGAAAGTTTTCTTTTACTTTTTTATGTTTTTAGAATTAAGTGCATAATTTTTAATTATTTATTGGACGTGTGGACTTTTTAAAATTCACAATATATCTACTCTTGTATAAATCTTGAATAATTTTAGGTTATTTTAGTACTTTTTCTTCTAAAATTTTCTTTAAAAACATTTGTTTTGTTAAATATGTTATTACAATGAAGTTTATATTTTTTCTGTGTTGAAAAATGGAAAACTTATTTTTTTGCTAATGCTAATGTTAATAACCTATCATTAACGTATAATAACCTAATGTTAATAATCTATAATTTTGTAACTATATAGAGCCAATTTTATTTAAACATATTTGGCCTATGTTCTTATTACTATATTTTACTTATTAAGGTTACTTTTTTCAGTGTTGAAAAATGAAAACCTACTTTCTCCCAAATAAAAATATGACAGTAACAGCTCACATTTTGTAAATACATAACCTAATTTTATTTAAACGTATTTTTTATATTTATTATCAATCATCAATAATTTTTAATCAACTAAAAATATTCTAAATTGTTTGCATTTTTAGGTAAATATGCAAAGGCTATTTAATTTTTAAGTAAAAAAAAAGAATGCTTCTATTAGAAATTCATTGCATTTTGTAAATATAAAATGGCATACATATATATTACGTTTTGAGAATGTAATTTAATTATTACTACACTTATAAAAAATATTTTTTTCTAAATGTTTTACACCCAAAAACAGTTAAGGACATGGTGGTAATGGGAATGAAAAAGTAGTCTTAGAAAACTGAAAGTTTGTGCTTATGTTTTTAGCTGCTAATACAACTTTGTTTCATTTTTCTAAACCTGTTTTTTCATACTGTTTTTCCAAATAGTTATTTTTTTTCCAACAAACATTTCGTTGATATTTTTTAAAAATAGCAGAAGTTCCCATCCCTACAACAGCCTACTATATTTAGTTCTCAGTGCTTAGTGCAGTATTTCCACTGGTCAGTGTCACAACCAGAACGAACATGCAACAATACAATCAGCTGGAATTACGAGGTCATCTTTATTAGTCAATGTTACCAACCACATTGATTAATGAAAAGTAGAAAAAAGTATATCGACATTTTTATTATAAAAATGTATAAAAAAACTGGTTATAAATATAAATATAATATTTATTTATTTATTTTCATTTATTCCTTTATGGTATAAAATTTTACACACATAATCTAGGAATGTAAGGAAAACAGTTTATACTATAAGTAATATATTATATACAAAAAACAGTTTTCATTTTCATTTATTATTGCATTCAGATTATAAGAAAAACACATTTTAATTGAATACATTACACTTTATTACATCAAAATTTATAATTATTATGATGTATAATTATAATTATTATGATTATTTTAAAGGAATAATAACTTAAATGTGTTAACTACATAATAATGGTTAATAATAATAAAACATTTTATTAACTTCTTTTTACATATTAATATTATTATATTTCAAATTAATATAATTTATTTTAAAAATTATAAGAAGTATTTTTTCTGTAGTAATAACTTTTTACATTTGGCAACACTGTAAAATAAACAGAGGGGTCTATTGGCGAGGCAGGATAGGCTACTGCTTTTTCTATGTAGATAGAAGAAGAGCTACAGCAATTTCGATGTGGAAGCCATATTGATTGGGCATTGATTGTAGGTGAAGGTTTTATCAACTACAGTTTAAATCCATTTTCATCGTCATCATATTTGTACACAACTATAAATTTCCAGAACCAACATTTCAAGCAAATACCCAGTACAATAGCTACATAGAAGTGGACCATTCACAGTGACTGAAGTGTGTGAACAACGGATTTTTGAAACTTAAAAGTTCAACTCATCAGAACTATGGCTTGTGCAACCTTAAAACGTTCGTTAGATTTTGACCCAGTACATAATCATGGAAGACCCTCAAAACGACAAAGATGTGTTCCAATGTGTGTTTCTCCATCAAGTTCACCACCAACATCTAGGAATGACAGCAATCCTTCCCCTTTTTCAGATATATGCCCGAAACTTACACCAGGTAAATAACTAATCAGAAGGATATAGGCTTATTCTGTTTCAGATTTTTGTTCTCGCTATGGTGTTTCACTACAGAAAAAATGTTTTTTCTTAATCTCCCCAGCTGTAATAATTTACACATGATAATTGTAATTTATCTTTGTAAAGATTAAATGTCATCAATCAAGTTGAAAATGCAAATGGTTTGTCATTAATAGGCTAGCATGTAGCATAGGTAGCCTATTTGTTTCAATTTATGCATAGAATGATAAAAGCTAATTTGGTATTTAAGATAGTTCAAATTAATCATTTTAAAATACTTTTTTTATTATGTACTTTATTATTCAGTTCACCCACAGAAGATAAATTTCAGTATCTATGAAGTGTAACGCTGAACCTAACTTGAATTAGTTGTTGGGTGTTCAATTCAGAACCTAACTCCACTCCACTCAGTTGTAGAAAACTTGATTTTTGTAGCAAAAACAATGAAATGTGTCTTAATAATGAAAATAATATATACTTTTATTTAATAAAAAGAACTTCAGAACTTAATTTGGTCATCAGGTGTTTTAACTCAGTTGTTGCACAAGTAACAGAAGCCATTTTTTAAAATGTTTAAATAAGAACTGTCAAGATAATAAATTATTTATTATAAAGTGATGAACAGTACCTCGATGGGTGATGATTTTGCACATGGTGATATAGTGTAGTAAATTTAGTATACTCCATGCAAAGCAAACGTCAATGTCTTCAGAATATAGTTCTGTAATGGCAAAAAACTGTAATTTATTGTAATAAATTTAATTTTTCACCGATTAATATCATCCAAAAAGTCAAAAATACTGATGTCATTGCTGTTTATATTGCATGGAACATGCTAGATGTACTAAATGATACGACATACTATTTATGACTCCATTATGTTAATGTACTTTTATTTACTTAATATTTCATTGCAACTGGCATGCTTAACATAAAACCATGTTTCTTTGCATATAACCATGTTAGTTATGTTCATAAGTTTTTGTTAAATTTTTATTTTCATTATTAATAACATGCATTTATTTGTTTTCACGATACAAAACAGTTACTTTCGTGTTGGAGTAATTTTGAGGTTATGTGGGTTATTTTTAGTTTTTAAAAAACTCCTTGTATTTTCCAGACATATATTTTTAGGTTGTTGCTTTAGTTACACATGTAATAAAGTGTTTTGGTGGTTACGAAAAAATTGAAAACAAAGTATGCTTACACTGCATATTTACGCTTTTATGCAATAATGGTAATTATGACATTAAAGCCATTTTGTCAGTTTTTGTAATTTTTTTCGTCAGAATGTTTTATTACATGACCATTAGTAATAACACAAAATATAAAAGAGTGGATACTAAGGGTAGTTAAAAAAAAGAAAATATAAGTGAACCATATTACCTCAAAATGAGTACAGCGTGAAAATAGGGAATGCGATTGTCATTGTAAAAATAATTAAATGCATGTTGTTAATAATGAAAATAATAGACATTTTTTTAAAGATCCTAATATGATTGTGTATTAAGAATCTAATATGGTTATGTATGAAAAACCTAAAACTTTTCTATTGAATACAAAAATGATACATGAACATTACCAGGTGACCACACAGCAATAACGTCATATTTGGCATAGTATGTCTTGCATTCAAGCATTCCCAAAGGCAGTATAAACAGCGATGATGTCAAAATATATATATATATATATATTGCACGCATACACACAGACACATACATACATACATATCACGAGGAAATTAAATCTTCACGGATGATTAATTTAATAAAAAATTCAAAATTCATTATCATAAATACCATAATTTTATTCACCCACATCGATGTTATCACACCCTTATTTTTATTTTTGTATATAATAGCAACGTAGTTCATCGCTAGTTCTTATACTAACATAACAGCCTTTACAAGGTTATTACATTTTGTTCGGTATTGCTTTCATACAAAACAAGTAGGTTCTTTAGGTAATGTTTAAAAAATTTTTTTTTTAATTATTTACTCACATTAAATAAACAATAAGAAGAGAATTCAGCACTTTTGTAAAACAGCGGCCATTTATGTCTGCCGTAACAGCCATGGTTAGTAACTTTTGTGAAATAAAGCTACTTTCATACAAAACAACAGAACTACTAACAGCAGGAACAACTAACTTATTGTTCTAGGTTTTATAAGTTTCCAAATGAAAGTATAAATTTTAAAGTTAGATGAATTTTTCATACAGAAATTATGGCTGCTGAAATCAGAGAGGAGATGCGTCGCTTATATCGTCGTAAACAATTACATTTTAACCCAAACGATAGTCACAGCAACGACAGAGAATCCAGCTCAGACTCTCCAGGTTCTCCTTCCTCCCATAGCTTTGCTACAACTTTCTCGCACAGCCATCGTGATAAGCCTTTGTTTACATTTAGACAGGTCAGTATTTATTACTTCAAGAAAATTTTACTGTGCCCAACTTTTGTAAATGTAATCCACGTATGTGTGGTTACAAGTTGCAAGCTTTCCTGCCTTACAATTTTCTTGAAACTCTGATAGGGCCGAAGTTATAATTCTTTACAAATCTTTTGGTTCATATTTTAAAACCACATGTTGTTAAATGAAACTTTACTTAACAGTTAAACATTTTTTAGTATTGTATTTGTCTAATAACTAGGATATTTTAGGATCATTACCCAAATAATTGAAGTATAGCAAAACAGTACAGCTTTTTGATATAAACCTGAACAGTATCTGTTCAGGCTTGGACAGAACTAACTTCTATTCATATGCCATATTTTTTATGTGCATCTTTTTATCGTTTTTATCTTTTGTATGTTAAT
Organism: Callitettix versicolor; assembly: GCA_022606455.1. NCBI lineage: Eukaryota > Metazoa > Arthropoda > Insecta > Hemiptera > Cercopidae > Callitettix > Callitettix versicolor. The sequence continues at coordinate 101,579,756 of CM040185.1, forward strand.
TACAATGTATTAAACATTTTCTGAATGTTGCCATGATTATCATTTGGTTGCACTTATTGAAAAAAGCTGCAAGTTTGTTATAGATAATTGTTTTTATGGTATCTTTTGTCCTAGGATATAGTAATATAGCCTAAGATTTTAATTCTTCCTTTTTTGTTTTATAAATATATCATTTTATGAGATATTTTTACTCACTAATTGAACTGTTTTCTTTACTTATAGGTTCTATTTTTATTGAAGGTAATATGTAAACTTCTTATCCATCTTAACAACCTTTCCCTTTATCCAACTTATATACTTTATACTCCTTGCCCACCTTATCTATTTTATCCACCTGAACCACTTTATCCCTTTCACCCAAGTTTTCCACTTTATCCTTCTTATCTACCTTACCCCTTTTATCCAATTTGTCCTTTTTATCCTACTTATCCCCTTATTTACTATATAACACCCTGTATCCAACTTAGCAACCTTATCCACTTTATTCACCTTATTAACCATTGTCAATCTCGCCCACCTTATGTTAACATATGTCTTGCACAGTGGTTTTGTTTATGAGTTTGCTCCAGTATACTAATAATACCCAACCTGCATATTATACAGTCATTGTATATAGTAATTTCATAAAACTAGCTTTGCACTTGCTGATAAATTGATATGTTTCAAAGGTCGGGTCTTCTAGCTACTGATAGTTTTCAAACAGCAATGAAAAACACTTTTGTTCTGTTGGAAATAAATTACGCATAGCTACAATTTTTGTGTTCAGGTTGGAATGATCTGTGAACGTATGTTGACCGAACGTGAAAGCCAACTGCGGGAAGAATATGATCGAATCCTTAATATCAAACTGTCTGAACAATATGATGCTTTTGTAAAGTTTTCTAATGATCAGCTTCAAAGATTGCGGCCTGTGTTTGAAGTTGGTGGTGCACCAAGCTGTAAGTATTTGTCAGTTTCAACAGAATCAATAGTGAATTGCATGCTTGTTAACAGCAAATTGAAATTCCTAAATATCAACCCAAAAATAGTTAGGACTGGTTTGGTCAGCAGATATGTTAAAAAAAGAATATGTAGATATAGAATCATAGTGATCTAAAAAACAAAATTGAAGTGGATACTTCAGTTTTAAATAGACTAATTTTTAATAGTTTAGAAATATTTATGGCCTCAAAAATAAATATGGTACGCCAGCACTATAAAAAGTTATGTAATTTAAATGTTAAAATACATAGTCATAAATGTTCTGTTGAAAATAAATACAAAAATTTGTATTGAGTAATCAAGCCTGAATGTCTCGCTTTACGTGCTCTTCATATAATAATGTGTATTTTCATTATTATATGAACTAACTTTTAAACAAGGTTTGTTGGTGTTACACAAGTTTTATGGAGGTTGAAACATCTAGAAATAAATATTAAAAATAGGATTCATAGTGATGGTGTCTGCCTGCCCCTTGGAACTTATTCTATTTAAAAATGTTCCTAACAATTGAGCATTAATTCTGGGAATTATAAAGAAAGGGTGTAATGTAAACATTATTTATAAAATTAATATTATATTGGGATTATATTTGGTACAGTGGGCTCATTGGTCAGTGTACCCAAGATATCGGTCAGCTTCGTATTCTCTGAAATATGTACATCAAGTTTATGGGTGCTAGCCTTGATCCTTTGGGCTTTTGCTTTATCCTTTCCGTCCTCATTAGTATGTTATAAAATATGGATGTTACGGAAAAAAGCTTTTATTAAATGGTTTTTATATGCAAAACTACTTGTGACTTTATCAAATAAATATAACTTTGTTTCAGATCTGTCTTAAGAAAGCATAAAGTCAAAGCAGAGGAAATGATTTATTTCTTTAGCGAATATAAAGCATCAAGAATATTCTTTTAACGAGTATACAACACCATGTTGTTCTTGGAAAGTTGAATCATTCTTTCACAAGTTTTTGGTGGTTTGTTCTTGGTGTGTTACAAAAATTGATAGAGAGTTGTGGCTGTTGTATATAATATAAATACATTTAGTGCCAGCTAGGATTACTATTGTTATTTCATATAGTTTAAGGGTCATTTCGTTCTTATAATTTAAAATTTACTATGTTCGTTTAACTTACCAGACATTTTTCCTATTGTTATGAGTTTCATGTACAGATAATAATTGATTATTTTAAATTTTAAGTATACAGTGTCTTTAATAAATTACCGTAAATAAAGTTCAAACATTTATATTAATTGATAACGTGTTCTTACTATACCTTCTTAAGTTTATTATTTTAAATTTAACTTTAAATCAGTAAAGTTTTTATTTGCTTTGTTGTGGACTTTTGAATTTATGGAACTATTTTTATTTTCATTTTTATTAAGGCTATACAAAACACACACACATATATATATATATATATATATATATATATATATATATATATATATATATATATATATATATATATATATATATATACAGTATTTAATTTAGGCAAAAGCAAAATAATTATTACCCCTTTTATTTGAATTGAATATTTTTCACTAAAAAGAAATTTTAAGTATTTTTAAATTTAATGAAAACCTAATAACTTAGAATCGGTTATATTTTTGCTTATTGTTAAATTTCGTGTAATCGAAACATATAAAAAATGATCACCATATCAGTGCACCATATATATGTATGTATGTATATATATATATATATATATATATATATATATATATATATATATATATATTATTTATTTATTGACTGCAATATATAATTTGTTTGAAATGTTTTATAATAGTTTACAATTGCTAGGCATTGGCTGTGAAGTGGTTTTATTTGAATTCCAGTGTTAGTGACTTTCTTTTTCATTAACCATTCATAGAATAAATAGAAATCCTTTACTTACTATACTGTTGGCTCAATTCTTAACTACTTTTTTTCCAGTATATTGTATTTTTCAGTCTTGATTAAAAAAATCTGCTTTACTAAAGAATATATTTTTTATCTCTGAACATTTATTTAAATAGCCCTGTAACTTTTTTTGTGTAACTTACTATGATAATTAGTTTTAAGTACTTTATGTAGCAATTAGATTAACCTGTAGTACTTTTAGGAGTAGTTATCATTTCTATTGTTGTTTTATTTCTTTAAACATTATATTTATTTTAACTTTAAAGCCACTGCTCTCTTGATCTCACCTGTCAAATTGAAAGAGTGATTTAGCAAAATATAATATCTAAAACTTATTTATAGAAATACTAAGCCTAGAATATAACTTATTTATGAGAAATACAAATCTAAAAGTATATATTCAACGCTTTAAATGCCTAGCACACAGCTTGTTTTCATTTTTATACATGGCTTGTTTTTATACTTGAAGATAAATGTTTGAACATCATTTTGGCCTTCCTTATCATAAAAGCTCAATTCTAAATGGCCAATTTTGTACTATAGAAATTCCATTGCCTTTATAAATAGTAATATAACCTGTAGAAATTTTGTGTACATTGATAATACCATATAAGATTTTTTTTTAATAATTAATAGAATAATGCATAGCAATTGTACAAAGATTAGTTTAAAGGGGGGGGGTGAACGAAAATTATATTAAAATTTTTTTAAAACAAAATGACAAGCTTTAAAGTTAAAATTAATTTATATTTTAACCAATTTATATATTATATGAAAAAAATCTTTTTGAGAAATTGATATTTATTATATCTGTAAGCTATGGAACAAATTTGGTTTTGATCTAGTAATTAGTTTTACAAATAATTATAATTTAAATTTATCATTTTTGTGTTATGAAAATGTAGGGTTGGATAATAAAGTTGTCTCAAAATATAGTTGTATACTTTAATCATTTACTCCTAATCAATAAATAAATAAGTATGACCTGGTTATAGCATGCACTTTCAGGGATAAAACAGTCCTGCATTATTGACCAAGAGAAGCAATGTATGTTTCTACTCATCTGTTCGACATTTGGTTTGTATGTTCGTTACACAGTTCTGGCAAATTGTTCTGAAATTTGGTATGAAGGTACTGAGGTACTTACTAATTACTTAATTAAAAATAAGGTAATAATAACATTTCATCACAACTACCTTGTTTAAAGCCCGAACTAAGCAGTTTTCCTCATTTAATTCCGTTTCGAAATGATGGCCTTTGATTTAATGATAATGAGTGCATTTACGCTAAATACATTGGCCGATTGTTTTGAAATTTGGTACAAAGGTACCATGTATAAAGCCTAAATGATGTATGTATACATCATGTGTTTCCCATTCAAACAGTCTTACTCCCATTCAAAAAAAAATGTTGCTAAAAAGGTTAGGGTAAATAAGTTAAAACTAATTTCAATACGTAAAAAAATGGAAATTTATTACTTGTAATTTCTGGGTTTTTCTACATTATGCTGGGCCTGGTTCTATGAATCCTTTATGCCATGAGACTAATGGATTTTATTAAATAACTAAGAATAAATAAAAACTTCATAATTACAACATATGCAATTTAATTGGTATTTGTTACAAAATATACACTATCAACTTTTTAAAACTTTAAACGCTAACTACACTATAAATCTTCAAAAAAGTAAATATACAGAAATGGTATATGAGTAAATACACTCAGAAGGAGAAGATGATTTCAGAATGTAAGAAGCTGAGATAATATGCTAATGAATTGTTTTGGACATTACAGCTTTATTGGGCATGTAGGACTAAAGAATTGATATCTATTTACTATGTATTATTAAAATAATAAATTATGCTAATTACAATATTGTTACAGAAATGATTAAACATTTTTGTTTTACTTTTAAATATAAAGAACTTATAATAAAATATGTCTTATTTAAAAAAAAAAATCAATGCCTCTTTTTAAGTTCTTCAAATCTGCGAGATAAGTCATCAAAATCTATATCATCCATAGAATTATTTGAATTGACATTTTCACCACCAGAAATAATATCACTAGGAACTGATGGCAACTCGGGTAGATTATCAGGAGGTGTAAGCTTCGCACGTGGTAACGGTTTAGGGATCTGATTACTCTGAAATAGTTTCAAACAAAACAGTTCAATGAATACAAAACAAGAAAGAAAAAACATAGGTTGAAAGTTGAATCAAAGCAAAAAAAATTTTTTTTTTTTTTTTAATAAATATGGTACATACATTTAAACTTTTCTAAATTGACATTTTGTACTTCTTAAACTTATAACTAACACAGCATCAGAATAGGATACCTGGCAAAGCTAGATAGATTAGTTTCACAAACAGCAGTAAAGTGAATAAGTTTTTTTTTTTTTTTGGTGTTTAACGTACGACTATTGTGCACACTTGGGCTAATGCAGACGATGGGATGATTTATAGCGTATGGAAATGCCATGCCCTGGCCGGGAATCCAACCCAGGTCCTCGGGGTAGTACGCTATCCACTAGACCACCGAGGCGGCTTAATTGCTTTTAAAAATGTATAAATAAAGTGAATAAGAGTGGAACTGATGAAACACAAGTATTTCAATATTAACACTTCCAAGTGATTTAGCATAGGGAAAAGATGTTGGATCAGCCACCTCACCCCAGTAGCAGCATAGGGTGCTAAGACATGATGAGCAGAGGAGTCATGTAGGAGCCTCTCACAAAGAGAGAACAATAGATCTTTAGGGTTCTTACAGACCATAAATAGTCACATCATATTCTTTACAAGTCCAATAAATGCTATATACTTTATATAGTCCGGACTGTAATGACATATGAGCTGCAAAAAGTAGTGTTTGGTCAAACTAAATTTGATCATTGTACATTTTAATAAAAATTATATAATTGTGCTCAGTGTTTGTGAGGTGTTTTAAATGTTTTGTTAACTTTTTGACAACCTCAACAGAGGGATTTACCATTTTGTATTATGGCCTGAAGATGAAATAATGAGGTTTTAAAACTGCTGTAGCCTTTACGAGGTAAAAAAGACCACTAAAAGGAAGATATTAGGTCATAATCCTAATTATTTATTTTTTGTAAATTACACCTCATGTTAGAGGTTTTTTTTTAAACAATTCGAGGAATTGCTAAAAACTTCACATTATCCAGAAATGAACGAATAAAAAATTTAAAAAAATAATCCAAGAAGAAATCGTGTAAAAATTAAAATTACATAATGCAAACTCCTATGAAAAACCAAATTATTACTCTTTATTTCAAATGGTTATTTATTGTTACATACATCTGTTTCCAGTTAAAAAAAAAAAAATTGTTTATTGAATGCAGCATTGAACCTGCAAACATTTAAGACGTCACAGATTTTTATAAATTTCATCATGAGGACAAAGGGAAAACTTTTCTATCATTTTGTCAACCCTAATGAAATTTAATTGGCAAAAGCTCTCAATCTAGATTTTTTGGTGAAATAACAATGAAATTTGGGTCCTTATTTAAGTCCAGTGCAGCTTGATAATGCACACAACTGCCATTCCCCTTCGAAGGCGACCAATGTTCGACACTGTACTAGCAAGCCTATTTGTACTCCAATGTTAAAATATGTTTTTATATACTTTCCGCATAGGTTGCAAGCAGTGATTTCTATTGGCTTACTTGTAAGCTATGTTCCTTATATACTTCTTACTCTATATTAATTTTTTTTTTTAAATAAGAAAATTCTTTATTATTTATTTAATACTCATAACCAATCTTTACAAGATCGACTAATAATTTACATCTACAACAAGATCACATTTGTAGGATAGCTATTACATTAATAACTTTCTTCACATCAGTGGAGCAGTTCATGAGGTTTAGTCCTCTTGAGGTGGCGAACGTTGCCGGCCACTTCATGTACTGCCTCCATCTCACAATTTTCATGCATAAGAAGACGTAAATTATGACTAGTTGCACATTTTTTAAATTTCCTTTGTGGCAAGCCTGATATTTAAATCCCGATGTCATTATTACGAATATACCACGGGGCATTGACTATTTTTTTGCAAGACTGTGTTTTGGAAATTTTGGATTATTTTTATATTCAACGGTTTTGTACAGCCCCACAATTGCAAGCCATATGTCCATACTGGTTTCAATATTTGTTTATATATTAAAATTTTATTCTGCACTGAAAGCTCATAGTTACGTCCAAACAGCCAGTAAAGTTTTCTATATTTTGTTCTAAGCTCTTCAACCTTTTTCGGGAAGGTGTAATAGCTTAGAGATAGATTAACTTAGAGATTCGTTTTTCCTTCGACAGTATTGTGTTATAAGTTAGAGATCGCCTATGTAATAAGATAGAGGTTCCGTACTGTGTATTAACTTACAGACTACAGTTCCATAAAGTGTGTTGCACCGTGTGTATATGTTGCTGACGCCGCTGCTTGCAGGCGCTTCAGTATCTTTTATCTAACAAGTAGAATTAGCTTAGTTAAAGAAAGATATATTATTAAAATAAAAAGTTCATTTGGATAAGTTTTGTTCTTAAAGGCTTATGTGCAAAGCTGTAAATGTATACTAATTTACATATGTAGTAGTAATAGTAATAATAATATAAAAATATTGTTTGAAGGCTGCTTTATTCAAACTATATCAGAATTGAATTAAGAAAACAGCCCTAAATTAATGAATTCATGTAAACTTATGTTGTTTTTTTCGGTAAAACATCAATATTTCTATTTTTCTATACAGATAATTGTCAAAAATAAACATTTAGATATGTAGTTGACCATAGTATTGACAATATATTCAACTGTAAACTGTAAAGATACTGAAGCACCTGCAAGCAGCGGCGTCAGCAACATGTACACACGGTGCAACACACTTGATGGAACTGTAGTCTCTAAGTTAATACACAGTACGGAACCTCTATCTTATTACACAGGTCGATCACTAACTTATAACACATTACCGTCGAAGGAAAAACGATTCTCTAAGTTAATAAATCTCTAAGCTATTACACATACCCCATTTTTCTTTACATGAACTTTCCACTTGAGCTTCGTATCAAGGGTCATCCCCAAGTATTTGACATTGTTGGAGTAAGGAGCAGCTTGAGCATTGATACACAATGGATGGGTGGCAATCTTCTTATTGGTAAAGTTTATATGCATTGATTTTGTCTCATTCAGTTTAACTCGCCAGCACTTTGTCCAGGTACTTATCCTATCCATTGCACTTTGTAGTTTATTCGTGGTTTTTTCAACACAAGCGTCAACAGCAAGGATAGCGGTGTCATCAGCAAATGTGGCAACAATTGAATCAGCAACCTCTGGAATATCTCGTGTATACAACAAATAGAGCACAGGTCCAAGGACACTACCTTGCGGTACCCTGCTGTTATTCTCTTTAATTCTGAGTACTCACAGCCATGACGAACTCGAAAGTATCTTCCTGTAATATATGATTGTAATAACTCAAAGTACTGAGTTGGTAAGTCCCTGTGTAGTTAATATTCAAGGCCCTTGTGCCAAACTTTATCGAAGGCCTGGGCGACGTTAAGAAAAACAGCTGAACATATTTTCTTCTCTTCAAGAGCTTTTTCAATTATTTTGACGATGCAGTGAATCTGATCCATAGTAGAATGCCTACGTCTAACCCAAACTGACGTGAAGGAATCAGCTGTCTGTCTCGAATGATCGGTTCTAGCCTTCTTCTATCTTAAATGATAAGGAAGATTACACTTCACCATCTGCTATGTGTTCGCCTCTACTTAGTCCTATCTTGCCTAGAAAAATGTTTGCATTTATGCATCATGGCTTGGTGTGTTTGTTAAAATACTTTTTGTTGTTGATAATTTATTTAGTGTTAGTGTTTTTTAAATAGTTTGTAAATTACAATTTTTTATAAACATTCTTTAGACAATAATGTGTTGATGCATTGCTCAATGATGGCAGTGACAATAAAAAAAATGATATAGCACAGGAGTAATAAAAGTATCTGTAGAAATAATGTATTGCAACAATTCAATTCATACAAGCCTGGCTGCACGACTATTGTGCAGGAGCGTTTTATTAACGCAGTACTTTAAATAGGTGGAAACCATATACATACACATTTCAACAAATAAAAAACCTATGTTTTGTGCACATCAAATTTTCCGTAATAACTCTGAATTTAATTAATTACAATATGGCCAAGCAGGAATATTTTAAACATTACCAAACGCAGGCTTGCAGCTGATACAATGTCCCACTCTCGACTGGTTGAAGTAAGGCGGGGAAACAAACACAAATTTCATGTACAAATAGTTTTAATAATTACATTTAAACAGTATTTAAGGAAGTGACCCAAAGTGGTAGCTAGTGAAAGCGCAGACACATCATAACATCTGGGAAGATGCTGCAATGAGAGACAGGCTAGAAAGGTGTTTTGACACTATGTACAGCAAACTGCAGAATTTCTAAACCAGATTTATTATGTGCACAGTCATTCAAACTGTTCTACAACTTTATGAAATTTTTTCATATTATAAATGAACTTTCAATTTCAAAGCTAAAGTAATGTTTACAAAATATAAACATACTTTAATATATTCCATAAATAATTCAATAACCCAAATTAAAAGAAAATCCAAATACTATATAATTTAATTTTATTAGCTTTTATTATTTTTTATTAATTATAAGTTATGCTTCAGTGTTAATATAAAATAAGGAAGGCTCAAAAAATCAAACTCATACCTACGAAAATAATAGAACAATAAAATCATTCATCATATTCATGATGTATATATGTCATTAGTTTTTGTGAAATTTTTTAAAATAACTTTTGTTAAATATGTACGCAAAATTAAATACAAACTATGGAACTGTTACAAATACCAATACAGTACTGTGATTTTGAACATTCTCAAAGTTAAGTACCTAATGGATAGACTTTTTACTTGTCAATGGTGCATAATAATAATAACTAAATCATCCCTAAACTTGGAAGAGTTCTTATAAACTGGAACCAATAAATACAGTCAAATACAATGCATAAATAACTCATATTTTTTGTTAGTTCCAAATTGTTTATACTTTGAATAATAAAGTGACCAATGATTTGTGTTGTAAAGTATATGTTAAATTATTGTTTTTTTTTTTAATTTTAGTCCACTATATTATAAAATGAGTATCCAACGTAACGATTACTTTTAGGATAGAAAATTCATCATATTTTTAAAATACTGTAGAAAATGTTCTATTAGTTTTATAACTTATAACATTATTGACACTGTTTAAATCGAAACACTGGTGATTGCTTTATTGACTTACTTGTTTATTTCTGTCAGCTGTGTGTGTGCTGGTCTGGGGTGGTGGCAAATCTGAAGGGGAAATGTTCTGCAAATATAATAATAATTTAAACATTACAGTATATTTTCTCTACTACATTCAGTATTACTTTTATAGTTACATTAGACAATATGTTTAAAAAAAAAAAAAAAAAAAAAATCCTGTATGTATGTAGGCCTGTGTCAATATTTTATTTTTCAGAAAATTTCTAACTTCATATTATTATTCCACAAAAAAACTTCTTGATATAGGCTACTTAATATACTATAGGTGGTTCAACAAAGCCCTTTAATATATTTAATTATATTACAATATTCTTCTTTTGTTACGGCTACAAGTACACTTGATAACAACCCAAGAATGTTTAACTTGAAATAATGTCCCAAGATCCTCTCAGGAAACCCATGCCCCAAATTGTTTAAATCAGAAAAAAAGAAGTATACACAAAAACTCTCTACTTACATAGACTGCCGATCAGTTGCTCCCAGCACCCCCTGACTGGAATGTCCTCTTGGAACACTTCCTGACATACATGGCCCTTCAGTTTCCTCCAAATCAACTGACCACAACCTACTTCTTCTCCAAGCGTTTATCTAAACTGCTGTTCTGTGTACCTTGCTATGTCAGCAGTTCCACAATTTTTCCGTATCTTTGTCAATAGTGTTTATTCTTTGGCTGTACTCTCTTTAGAATAATTAAAATTACAATCTAATTCCTAACAATGTATTCCGAGCTTTGGAAAAAAGTAACATTTACAGTATTCCAACCATTATTGCATTAGAAATTGTTATGTTCCCCTCTCTCTTCTCTTTTGACCGTTGACTAGACACTTTGCAGATATTACAGTTTTTTTATATCTGCAAAAGAGGAAAAGTTGGAAGTTGCCAGATGAAAGTTAAGTGCCATCAGAATTATAACTGCTGATAAAAGCATGCATCAGCTTTCAACATTTTTCACTCTGTTAAAAGACACAGTTGTTGAACAGTAAGCTGAATTCTGTATAATTAGTCTATCCCACAACATTTATGCCCAGAGGCGACTGTACAATATTGTCTCCTCACTTTTGCTATAAAAAATTAACCTTTGAACTTACAAATTGTAACTGTAGTTTTACCAATCACATCCTTTCTGTAAAACTTATCTCCCGCAGTTAAATTGATTGCGGTAGAAACATGATTGTAAATTAAATCATTTTTTTAAAACCTATATAGTATTTTCCATATAGTCCATATATCCATGCAACCTGTAAAGTTTTCCATGCAGTCCATATTTCCAAGTAGTTTTTTTGTGTCGAGATACAGTCAGCCCCATTTAACTTGAATAACCAAAACTACAAAACTAATGTAATGCATAGGGTAAATAAAATTTAAACAAATACATTAACCAATGTTATAAGCAAGCTTACCTGAACAGTATTCATTGGTTTAATTGAATCATAATTGGGTAAACTGCAGTCTGGAGGAGGAATGTTGTATGAAAATGAAGTAGGTGGCATTGGCATCATAGCAGCTGAATAGCTTGGAGCAGGCACTGACATTGACATGGGGCCAGGAGCAGAAGGCTTTTCATTCATGTTCTAAAAAAAAAAATCTATATGTTTATGTAATTATTACAGTTTATTCAGACATTTGCCATCTTTTGTATATGTAAAAGGCATGTTTTTAAGTAAGTACTGTTTTGAAATGAAAATTAGTAGAATTTTATTACATAAAAGCCTGTATTTTAATCTACTTCTCTACATAACTTCCACCATTATTGAATTGTATGACCAGCTTTTGAATACCATCTTAATAAGAATGTGCCGCCTGGATAGACAACCATTGCAATAAGTTTGTTTCGACATCATCATCATCATGGCTTTGACCACCCAGATGTGTTTCTTCAAATGCAGGAACACATGTACTAGTCACTGGGTGCTAGATTGGGGCTGTATTGAGTGTGATCACTCCATATGTTGTTTGTTCCCAGCCAAATGTTCTGATCAGCTCTTGAGTTCGATTGGCCACGTATGGACGGTCATTGTCATGAAGCAAAACAATCCCCTTACTCAGCATGCCATGCCTTTTGTTTTGGATTGCATGTTACAGTTTTTTTTAAGGTCTCACAGTAGTTTAGAATTTATGGTGTCACCACAAGGCAAAACATCCACAAGAAACACCCCCTTCCTGTCCCAAAAAACAGTACACATGTGTTTCCGTGCTGAAATTGTTTGCTTGAACTTCACTTTCTTAGGCGATGTTGAAAGCTGCTATTCAATGAATTGCTGCTTTGATTCCACCGCCTATGTTTTGTTGTCATAACAATTTGGCTTAAAAACTTGTCACTCTTTTCACTATACTGTTCTAGGAAAGTCAAAGAACTGGCTAAACATTTGCTTTTGTGCATGACAGTCAGTATTTTCTGTACCCACCGTGAGCATAACTTTTGATAATTTAAAGGTTCCATAATAATTGCATAAAGCACACTTCTTGACTCTTGAACAATAAAGTCAAAATCATAAAGCGTCTATTCTTCATAACTTTTTCAACAACTTTTCTGCACCAAACTGTCAGTAATGACTGAAGGCCGTCCACTTCGTTTCTCATCATGCATATTTGTACGGCCATCTTTAAAAGCTCTCACCCATTTCCGCACCATCCCATCATTCATAATGTTTTCTCCGTATATTTCACTGACCTGAAGATAATTTCAGCCTTTAGCAGTAAGAAAAACAAATCACAGCATATATTTAACAGTCGGCAGGATCCTCAATCAGAGAAGACATTTCAAATGCAAACGTAAAAACACTGAAATGACTCTGTAATGGTGTCTGGGGCTTGCCAACGATTAAAGTATGCAGCGAGCATGAGCCAAATGCCGATTGCAGAGCTGCAGGAATGAAATTTCAAAATGGTACTTAATCAAAACACATGCCTCATAAACAACAGTAAATAGTGTTTCCAAGAGTATGAATTAACTCTAACTTAAAACTTAAACATGTAACCCGAACATAAGCCTAGATGCCCAGACCTGTAAAAATACTTAAAAACTAAGAAAAAACATTCCAGGCAAATCCTAAGTAGTCAAACCAGAAATAAAACCAGTAAAAACCAGCATATTCGACCTTTGAATATCCATCGCTTAGGCATAACTGACCACCTTCTGGGTGAATCAACTCTCTTATGAAATGTATATGTAGCTTACTGAATATGTACTTAATATGTCTCAAGATAATCATGATGAAGCAGTCTGATAGTCTTTGTCCAATGTGTTGAAATGTTTACAAGTGATGCTGCCAAAGTTTTGTTTTGGTGTCACCTTTCAACTTGATTGATTGATAAACAGGGTGTGTGTGTGTAATATGAAAATGTCAGCACATAGATAAATAATGATATGAAAACTACAAACTTCCATCAAATGGGTATCTGTGTCACAGCTTGCACATAGTACATATACATATAAACAGGGGTACATACACACATACACACACACACACACACACACACACACACACACACACACACACACACACACAAATGGTGGAAAGAGAGAGAGAGGGGGGAGGGCAACAGAGGATGGAGGGGATGGAAAAGGGAGAGAAATAGAGGGAGGGGGAGAGAGAGCGAGGGAAGAATTGAGGGAGGGAGAATGCTATACAAAATAGTTGATAAATAAAGAAAAGGTTGTGTACAGTATATAACCAACTGATGTTTGTACTTGGCAAACTGGGCGAAGGAGATCTACCTGATAAAAGTTACTGATTTCTGCTATCCCCCTCTCTCAATTCCTAGCATGGGATGTAGAAATGACCCCTTCTTTAAATGAATGTCAACCTTTCTAAATTTAAAATTTTTAAGTTAACAACATAAGGTTATTTGTAAACAAAAGACCTAATGTTTATAAGTCTTTTTGTCTCCTCTACATCTATGAACAACTAATAGATATAAACAATTGTTATCCTTTAAAATGTAGTATGATTTTTTGTTAATTTCTTATGATAAAATTTACAGAGGCACACTGCTCCACATGCAGAAGTGACTCAACAGCACTACCCTAAACATTACTGATTCACTGCATCATACAAAAAGTTCCCTGATAGCTGGTATCTATCAAACTTTTTGTTAAGTATATTTTTATTTCATTTACTTTTGTTGACTTAAAAGAATTATACAATACTGAACCTTTAATAAACACAATTAACTTTTCTTTTTTTCAATAATATACATTTCCACTGCCTTACCCCTCATTACAGATAGTAAGTGATTTATGCTGCAACCATAGAAAAAACATCAAAGCATTTACTACTGGGCAAATTACATAAATTTCCAGACGATATCTAACATGGGAACCTAAAATGCACTGAATTTTATTCTATAGCTATTATACAAGTAGTTTTATGGGAGTTTTCCTAACAATAAAACTTTTTACTGCTGTAACAAAGTTTTTTATGATTATCTGATTATTTCATTTTTTTTTATATTCTGACCAAGGCAGGGTTCCATAGGTTATGGAAATGAGTTACTGTAGAATGATCCTAAAATAAATCATTAATGAGAAGTTTGTTTACAAAGTTTCTTACTGGATAATTAAATGGTTTGAAGTTATCAGGGAGTAGTGGAGGTTGTGGATATCCAATAAAGCCAGGAGGTCTATCTCCACCAAGATTATTCGATGTATTGTCAAACAACAAAGCATCCATGCCTTTAGAAACCTCATCTTCTTTCATAACCTATAACAAAATAAAAAAATGTGCTAAGAATATTTCACCGCACAAACTATAATACATAATGGTTCATAAAGTACCTGCACTATAATGTCTTAGTTATTAGAATACTGTTCATAAGATCTAAGCTAGTTCAGACACTTGATGATTGAAGTGGCTAAAGCATCGGCCGCTCAACTGCCCACCTACATATTCTTAGATCGAGCCATAATTGTCTCATTATGAATCACTCAAAACTATATATTCTAATCTGAGTAGTAGAAATAGAAACAAGAGTATAAACTTACCAACAAATCTCAAAAGAGTTAATAACAAAAACAGTTATGTTTATGCAATCAGAATTGAATAACTTATTACTGCAAGAAATGAAAATGTTATCACTTAATAAGAAAGCATTGAAATAAAAATTAAGATCTTGCATACAGGATATTTATAACATTGATATCTATAATTTGTATAAACTATTCCCTTTTTATTTTTTTGAAATATGTGTTTATATAAAATGATGTTTATGTTTTTCTAAACTATAAAATGATTATCAGTTAAATGCTAAGAAACAAATACCAAAGGGACACCAGCCACTGGAAAACAGGTCTTGAGCCAATTTAAATCACCTGGTATGGTATGTTGAAGAGAGGACCAGACTCTCTTTTTGTCCGACTGTGAGATGTCTTCTGGGCTAGTATGGTAGGTAGGTACTGCACAGTATTCTAAGCTGAGGTCTGCAGTCTCGGTATGCATTTATCGAGTAAAGGAATTACAGGTAAGGATATTCTAATAATTACTGACGGCCAGGCGGCATTACAGGTTCTCAGCTCTGTAGAAATCACATCCAAGTTGTTATGGCATTCTCTCCACTCCCTCTATGTTCTATAAAATGCTAATATGTGCAATTAGGATGGGTACCTGGGCATTGCGGGACTGAGGGAAATGAGAGAGCAGACACGATGGCTAAGAGAGATGATCATCGACTAGTGGGATCAGCGCCCATGTGTGGAATTAGTCGCACAACTGTGAGAAGATCAGTAAGGAAATGGGCTAGGGATGAGCACATCAAATGATGAAAACAATTCCCTGGCCAAAGATTGAGAGAAAGATACTGAGGCAGGTCGTTGCCATGGTCACCGGACACAGCCACATCCAAAATCATGTATATAACGTGGGGTTGTTATTAACCTCACCTGAGTGCCATTTGTGCAGGCAGGGTGTTGAAACTGCAGCACACATACTCCTTGAGTGCGAGGTCCTAGAGGTTGAAAACAAGGAGACTCTTTGTATACAACATCCTGGAGCTCATAAAGGGCACTGGAGTCGGTTTAAGGTAAATTGATATGGGTACACAAAAAGCTCTTGGGAGCCGCTGTTAATCCCCCCTCCCAAAATTGTCATATAGTTGACAAAACAAACTTTTTTAGGCTAAGCCAAAGAAAAAATACAGAATATAAAAATATGAAAAATTATACATAAAAATGCATACGGTACTATAGACGATATCCAGACTCTCAACACCGACACTATCAACTGAACACTACACAAGAATACAACTTTGGAACTGACACAAAAGGCACAACTTCAAAATTTATTACTCTAATACTGTCACATATTCTCAGCCACGCTCGAACTTTGCAACAAATATGTGAACGAACTTACAGTGGAAGATGAAAAGGATTCAGAGGTTAGAACTATGCTATACAACTGGTATACCAAGTGGTTGTCACTCTAGATATACACTCATACTTTACTTAGGTATTATTAAGAGAACTGAAGAAGCAATGAAATTATCGTCCCCGACTACAAGTGTAATGAAAGCATTAATGAGATTTATGTAAAGGAAGGAACTGCGAATAGCTCAGCATCATCATCCTGACCATGTCCTGACATACAGCATTTCAATTCTAGACAACAACACCGAACCATTCACACTTATTTATGTAGATGATATATATATCATTTCACCTGACTTATAAGTGTGCTATAACTTGTCAAGTTACCTGAGGATCTGGTTCGTAATTAATGTTATAATTTTTTGCGATTTCAATAAGGTATTTTTCAACCAGAATTTTTGGTGGCGATTGAACACTCATTTTATGTTTTAATTTCTCTGATATTGTATCGACACCTTCAACACGACATGCCTGTAAACAAAGCAATAAAATGAAGATAATTACATTACAAATATCCCTAATAAAAACATGTTTTACTTCCACTAAAGTTATAGCTCTGTCTAGCAGGCACAAGGGTCATGTGCCTCAACTTGTATTTGTATCCAGAACATTTATTTACAAGTAAAGAGAAGTTTTTAAGTTCTCTTCCTTTGTCACAACATAGAATATTTTTTGTTAGTATCCTACTAATAGACCATAGAGGTACAAAATATTACGAGATCACCATACTTGTTCAATATATTTACCAATAGTGAAACTGTTGGTAAACTAAATAATACAATACTAGAATTACCTGTCGCGGCTTCAACCACAAAACTTTTTTCAGTAATGTTATAATTTAGAAACACAAAAAAAATATATTAATAAAAGCGTGATCATCTAAACTCGTGATTATTTTATAGTGAATATGAAAAAATATTATAATGTGAAAATGCTGTTTTATTGTTTTCAAACAATGTTCCATTCGAATTTAAGAAAATCTGATAAAGCATATTTTTCTCAAATACATTTATACCTCTTCTATATTTTTGACCTTTTAGAGGATAAATTCGGGGGAAAATGCTGAATTATGCGTATCATAACTTGTGTTTTAGAATATTTTGTTTACTTTTAAGAAAATCTGATAAAAAATATTTTTCTCCAATGTAAACACTCTTTTTTCTTCGATGATACCTCTTTTTTATATTTTTATTCTTTTAGGGAATGAATTCAGAAAAATGTTGAAATATATGTTTCATTATTTCTGTTTCATAGCATATTTCCAGACCTAACTGACACTGTTGTTAGCTGGTAAACCTAACACAAAAAAAAAAAAAAAAAAAAAAAAAAACAAATTGTGAAGTTCATAAATAACAGACATCATTTTAACAATGTTTTCATTCATGAACCACACTTAACATTTAGTAATGTCTGTTAGAATGTATAACGCGCATGGGCAGTAAGTGCATGTACTTAATAATAATGTGTAGTAAATCCGTGTATGAAATTTTATATATTTAACGCAATGAAAACAGCAATAACACCACAATATAGTAAGTAATCTTTTAAAAAAATATTTTCCACAGGTGAATACATGTTAATTAGGTAATAAAGTATAAACTGCATACATAGGCTACCCATCGTGCTGAGTTAACACAAACAAGCCTTTGATTTATGGGTTTGGTTTTTGTAGGATAATAACTTCCATGATATTTCTTAGACTCTTCTCAGAATTCCCACTTCTATTCCCTTTTCCGTCATCGTACCTAATTTTACTTCATGTGTCAACTCGCTTACTGTGTGTTTAATTGGTTAGCATGTTAAAAAATTTAAACAGTTATAATATTATCGTGTTACATACTTTTGATTTTTAAATTTAACAAAATTTTAAGTGTCTTTGTGTGCGAGTTTCAAATTGTTGTTTCAATCCTGTTTTCAATTTCTGAACAAATTAAAATGTTTTCCTTAAGTCTCTATTATAAATGCTGACTCGCACAGCAGTCTGCTCAGATAACAGTCTTAGTCTGGAACGAATTAAGACCTTTAATGGGGGTACCACTGTAATGAATAATAAACAGGTGCATATTCAAAATTAAGAAAAAGTTAAACAAAATATATCATTAAACTGAAATAATGTTAAATAGACAAACAAATACACAAATAATTGATGCAGGCAATATACACTGACTTTGAATGTATTCCAGAAACATCATTTATCCCACTCTTTGAACTATAAGAAGAAGTACTATCCAATAATGGCATGTACAGATTAAAATGTGGTGATTGTGAATAACAGTACATTTGACAAATGTCAGGACACCAGCATTCTAAACAACATGAATTAAATAAAGGACAGGAATATATACATATAAAATAAAAAAATAAATTTTATTTCCAATTGTGTATATAACATAATTAATGGACTAAATAAAGAATCCAAATTGGTTTCATGACTTACACTTGTCCAAAGTACTTAACTGATAAAATAGCAGTCCCATTAGATTAGTTGTTTGGTAAACACAGCACTTGCATAATATGCATTATCCTGGTTATCTGCGAGATTGGGTGGCATGATTGCTGCTGTTAACCCACTTATATGGGAAATTTTTTTAGGACCAATAAAAACGTATTATTTCACAACAAATATTGTATGTACAGTATTTAAGCTACAACATCATTTACAAATTAATTAGAAGAAGAATAAATAATAATAACTAAATGAAAAACAATTATTTATAGTATTGAGGGGCATGACTTACCTTCTTAGGAAGCCAAGAGACAAACGAACAACCCTAACACACTCTTATATATTTATTGCCTCAACTATGACTGACCTATTTACTTTTATCATACCAAATTTCATGCCAAACCAAATTTCTTCGCAAGTGTTTTAATAGTGTAATTGTGTTCAGTGTTTGTGACGTACGTTTTTAATGTTTTGTTTGACTCTGTGACAACCTTGATTGAGGGATTTAACATTTTGCATCACGGCCTGAAGATGGAACAATAGAGTTTCAAAACCACGGTAGCCTTTACAAGGTGAGTAGAAAGACTACTGATGGGAAGAATAGGTCATAATTCTAATTACTATTTACTTTCGATACAATACATGAATTACATCTGAAATTGAAGGTTGATTATTTATCGTAAACAGACTGATGATATATCTTAATCATATATACTATAACATGTTAAGGTGTACATAATTACTTTATCAGAGCATGTGTGTGCATTGTTAACAACACTTTATTTAATGTTATCATATTTGAAACCTGGACAAAAGCTAAAATATTGGTTTCAACTGTTACATAAAAAAAAATTATGTTTACATTATTTTTAACTTTTTTTGTTACTGCACAAACTGGAGCTGACTATATTAATTAACAAATTTAATGTGTGGTTGTAATTAACTATGTGACTACATAAAAGGTATTTATTACAAACTAAATTAAGTAATTCTAAGGCTTAATTATAATTATAAATATTTGTAATAAAAGATTAATATTATAAACTACTGAAACTTTTTTCAAAAATAATTATATTGTTATCTTCATTTGTTATTTTAATGTTATTGCACGTGACACGTTTCCTACTGCGAGGACTATATAAACCACTATACTGATTTTGACAAAGGCTTATTTACTTTGTTTGTTAAAATTATCAATAATATTTCTTAAAAATATATACAGGAAAGTATTACATTAGCCCCACCATTTTATACATATAACGTTGAAACATAGTTTAAAATATGTTTCACAAATAAAACTGAAGTCCAACAAAAAAACATTTTGTGCTAAAATACAATCCTTACCAAGCTTATTATAAAAAAGTTACTTAAATCAATTTTGGATTGACTTGAGTTTTAAACTTTCAGCAATTAATTTTTCAATTCATTTTAATTTGTGGTCTGTCGCAGTACTAAAGTCTAAATAGACACGAGAAAACAATCCTTTGGAAAACTAGTTTTTTCTCAACCTCACAAAATTATGTGAAAACAGTAAACAAATGAACTCAAGTAGCAATCTTATGTATATTATTTTAATTAAAGTATATCTATCTAATATTATTACTTCTGCATATCTTTTTCCATATTTCAAAGTAAGTTGTTCTGCTATTACTTTCATTTCAGAAATGTCAGCTAACAAGAATGGAGCGACCCACAATATGCTTGAGACTGCCTCCGAGATGCTTGGTTCCAAAGTCCTACAAAAAATAAAAGACTTTTTAGTGTAGAACTATAAAACAGTCACTGAGATACAATACGACAAATCCATTGATAATTTATTATTAAAGAAAAAATCAGTCCTCATTAGCAATTCCTAAACAGAAAGTTTGTTAGGCACCGTTTAAGGTAAATCAGGGAAATATTTTAATGAAATAAATATTTCTGAGAATTTTTACAGATTTTTAGAACACAAAAATCTGAAAAGTTCTTTTCTATAAACGGCAAAAATTCAAATTGTGTTTCACAAAGGATTGATGGTAACAACTAAGGTGAACATAAAGTTTTATATACAGTATCCGTCAATGAAACGGGATGATTGTAAGTGCTCTTGAGACAAAGTTGGCAGGTAGTGGGGGGATGGTTACTGGAGCTTCATTACCTGCACAATCTATCATTTAGTTGCAATGGATCATTGGAAGGGTGAACAACATGACTATGTGGTAAAAGTGTATTATCAAAATGGCAAAAGTTTTGTGCAAACTTGACATGCTTTCCAACGTCATTTTAACATATTGTGTAACCAGCCTGTTCCATCAGAAAATACAATTCGAACATGGATAAACAATAAACAACCTTGCGCAAACAAGTGTTCAAACACCTGAAAACATCACAGCTGTTCAACAGGCTATGGTTATAAGTCCTCGCCAATCAGCCAAACAACATGCCCTTCGCATTAGAATAAGTGACACATCTGTGAGAAAAATTCTCCATAAGGACCTTAATTTCGACCCTTACAAACTTCAAATTGCGCAATCTCTTAAACCAGATGACTGTCAACAAAGAATTCAATTTTGTGAAAGTATCCTTAGATTTTTTGAAGAAAATGATGCCCAAGTGAACAACATGTGGATAAGTGACGAGGTGCATTTCCACCTTTCAGGATCTGTCAATAGACAAAACTTCTGATACTGGGTGGAAGAAAACCCACGTTTATTTCATGAGTGCCTCGTCATGCACAAAAATTGACAATGTGGTGCGCAATTTCAGCGAGTGGAATCATTAGTCCATTTTTCGAGGATCAAGCTGGTAACACAATGACTGTCAATTCTCAGTGTTATATTGAAATGATTCATAACTTTCTCATACTACAAATTGCTGGCTTTCCAGTGAATAATCAGACACTGTTCCAACAAGATGGGGCTACAAACCATACCGCTAGAATTTCAATGAATGCTGTGCATGCTTTGTTCTGGATAGTGTCACTTCTTGCAACGGGAATATCCTTTGGCCCCCTCACTTGCCCCATTTAACTGCTTGCGACTTTTTTTTTATAGGGATACCTAAAAACAAAAGTTTTTCATGCAGCCCATTCCATAACCCATAACCATTCAAGCCCTCAAACAACGAATTGTAGATGAGATTGTGGCAATACCTGTCAACATACTGTGAGAGGTCATGCAAAACTTCTCAGTCAGGCTCCAGGAATGCCTTAACTGCAATGGAGGACATTTGGTAGATGTAGTGTTCACAAAATAATATTTTTTCGTATTGTAGCCATAATGGTTATTCTTGTACTTTCAATTATTTACTAAGAAAATATTTAAAAAAACATTTTTTTTATATGCCGGACCCTGTATATACTTACTCTGTTAGTGATAATAGTGGCTCTAAAGTAGGTAAATAAGTTACATAAAATAACAAAACTTAGAAATATAATCATTAATAGGTTTTTTTAGAAATATGTTATAATCAGATAAGTTAATGTTCTAAGTCAAATGTTTTCTTTTTTTTAAGAATAGCATAGCAATTTTTTGAAAAATAAATAAAAATAAAAAAGAACAATTTGTTCACTGTAACACTCAATGTATATTATATGGAGATACTGCATAACATAATAGAGTATGTAATAAATCAGGTAATGTAACTTAGTGTCTTGTTATGCATAATAGGTAAAACTCTAGAACAATGCGGCTATGAATGACTAACTTTCCTAAATTTTCCATGAAAGTAAGACTAGGCTTATTTCTTTTTTATGGTAAAATAGTAAAATAATTTTCTGGGGTGTTGATTTAGTGATTTTTCAAAAATTAAGAATAGCAGGGTAATAGAATGTATAAAAACTATCTTCGGTTAGGACAAAGTAATAGTTTTATTAAAAAAAAAAACTTAGTTACATTTTTATTACACATAGACTGTTTCATTTTGTTAACATTTTTAATAATTATATATGTTTTATTAACCTTATTTAATTTCAAGGTACACCGTTATCCCTTTGCAACTGCAAGGGGAAGTAGAATTCGCTTAGTTAAAGAAAGATATATTATTAAAATATAAGTTCATTTGGATAAGTTTTGTTCTGAAAGGCTTATGTACAAAGCTGTATATGTATACTAATTTACATATATAAAGTAATAGTAATAGTAATATAAAAATATTGTTTGAAGGCTGCTTTATTCCAACCATATCCAAATTGAATTAAGAAAACAGCCCTAAAGTAATGAATTAATATAAACTTACGTTGTTTTTTTCCTGGTAAAACACCAATATTTCTATTTTTCTACACAGATAATTGTCAAAAATAAACATTTAGATATGTTGTTGACCATAGTATTGACAATATATTCAACTGTAAACTGTAAAGGTACTGAAGCGCCAGCAAGCAGTGGCGTCGGCAACATATACACACGGTGCAACAAACTTGACGGAACTGTAGTCTCTAAGTTAATACACAGTATGGAACCTCTTATCTTATTACACAGGTCGATCTCTAACTTATAACACAGTACTGTCGAAGGAAAAACGATTCTCTAAGTTAATAAATCTCTAAGCTATTACACATTCCCAATGATTTTTGTAGAGATCAGCCTAATGGTTTTTAGAAAAAATTACAATGCCGGCATTGTTTGATAGCAAAAAATTGTAGTACTTTCATAAAAAAGTTGTAATATACTGTTTTATAATAAAGTAATACTGCATAATTTATAACAAATATGTAAAGTGTAATTGTTTCACATATACACATAATGCAGTTTAGGCCTATATTATAAATTACAACTGTATATTCTATGGGTATATTAAAATTTTTTTAAAAATTTAATCCTATAGTAATTACATAATATAACTGCCTCAGCTCCAATCCAACAAATTCACTGTCTTTTTTTACAGAACTTTTTTTTTGAACATTGTGAAAGAAATGTTTGTTGCTCCAAAAACTGATGGAGTAATGATGTTATGAATATTGGCTATCTTACGCAATTATTCAGGTTTAACAAAAGCTGCTTAAAACATTGGAAATGGAGTTTTGTTAAGACCTATAATAAAACAATTCTTATAATTCAACTTCATAAATAATAGGGTATGACAATCTATATTCCATATAAAATAATAAAGATTGGGCTAACCAAATTTTATTTCTAAACAAAACATTCTGATCAATGTATAACAATGAACAAACGAACAAGTCAGCTATTACAGATAATGGACTGGAACCGAAACAGTTATACTAAACAATTAACAATTCGCTTAAACACAATAGCTTACAGATAAATTGCATAAAATATTATTTCTATTTGCATTATAGATTATCAATATATCATTAAAACCAATTTGGTAATTATACATATGTTGAGTTTTACAAATTTTCCCACTTTTTAAAATTTCTGTTAGAAGTATAAAAAAATGTATACTGTTAGACCATACTTCTGATGAAGAATAACACCTTTTTTGGAGGGACGAATAATAATAATACCTTCAAAATAATAAAAAAAGAAAATGAACAAGGTTATATTTTGTTCAGTAAATATATTTTCTCTTTTTGGGTGATGTCAGTATTCATAATTTTTTAACCAACAAGTTTTATTACATGCTCAAAAGTAATAATACAAAATCAAAAGTAACTATAAAAAGTTAAAAAAATGTAAAATAAAACTAACCACAAAATTACTTTTTTTTTGTGTTTAACGTCCAACTATTGCGCACACTTGGGCTAATGCAGATGATGGGATGATGTATAGCGTATGAAAATGCCAAGCCCTCTCCGGGAATCGAACCCGGGTCCTCGGGGTGAAAGCCTAGTACGCTATCCACTAGGCCACCGAGGCGGCTCCACAAAATTACTATTGCACAAAAGTATCAACATGTTTTTATTAGGAAAGTAATTAATTAAATGCATGTAGCCAATAGTAAAATAGAATTTTTAAAAAAATTATCTGAAGAAGGTAACACAGTTAAGCGTGAAGAACCTAGATAATATTGTCCTGTCTTAAAATTTGAATGATTATGAGATTGTGGTAAGATACATGAACAATGACATCATTGTGTGACAAGAACAATGACATCTCACTTTCCATAGTACATCTAGCATAATCCATGCAATGTAACTATAACTTTTTGAAATAGTAATGTTTAGGTTATGATAATTTTTTTCACAGGTTTTGACTTCGTTTTTTGAGGTTGGGGATATTTTTTTTATTGTTACTTTGAAGGCGTTATTACAATTTCCTTCTCCAAAAAAAGTATTATTATTGGATCGGTAGTACCTTTACAATAATAAAAATAAAAAGTCGTAAATTCTTGAAACCCGAAATATGTATAATTACCTTAAAAAGTGTTCTGAAAACTAGTGGATTCAACTTACTTGGAATGTTCAATTAATCCAAACCTTGATAATAATAGATCACAATACATTTCAATTAATTCATATGCTTCTATTAAATAATCTTCTCTTATTATGAACTCAACTCTAATTTTCGCTCTTTCATACTTTCCTGCAGCAATAAAATCTGCAATTTCTTTCCTGGCTTTCTGATTCAATTCAGTCTTCTTCTTTTCAGATAATTTTAAACGCTCAATTGCCAAACGTAAATTAGTTTTTAGTTTCGGATAATTACTGTCAACGGAAAACATTATTTAACGGAAAATAAAATTTTAAAAATATACTAATTAGACTAAGTTTAACAAGTACAACGTAATAAGTAAAACAAATCAAGCAAGGTTATATTCCCTTATTCCATAATCCAGTCATCCAATCTAATCCTTTATATTTTCTTACGATGATTCATAATCACAACTAAAGTAAAACAGCAGACAGCCACGCCACTTTATTCTATTTTTTCTTTTTTTTCTAATCGTTCTGCAGAGATGACTGTACTTTACCTTGCATGCACAATCTTCGGGAGTACACAGGTAACAACCCTGAGTTCTTCCAGCCAGGTTACCAACATTTCCAAGTTGATGTTAACAATACACTAGTAATTTTACATGATAACATGGCAGGAATCCGCCTTATTCGGCGGGTTCATCATTTCGGCATTAGAATTTTGTAAATTTGGTGCAACATACCTCAATATTGAATTTTGGAAAGTCCCTTCAACTATCTTCGGTTTCTAACTGAACCATGTAGATTGCTACAATATTTGAATCTTCTGATGGAATGTGTTAAACAATATTGTATTGTGTAGAACTATAACAATTGCTAGATAGTCAAAGGTAATAGAAAATCTTAGAAGCACTGGTATAACAAATGGTCTGTTGGTATTTCTGACTTTTCACCAGTATTTTTGTAATAAATATTTTAATTTAGTAAACGTTTTTAACTGTATAGTGAATAGGTTTCCTTACACTTTGTATTAAATATGCTAGGTTAGGTTTCATTGTAAGAATAGCGTAAGTTGCATTATTACTGATAGATTTTAGTAGTGTGTTTTATTAATTTGTTCATACAGAATATTATAAATACCCAGCACCTCTACTAAAGGTTAAAAAATGTCAGATAGTTGTGCAATTTCTTAAACTACATGAAAACCCTATCGAATGCTATTGTATGAAAAGTATTAACCATTAGTTTTCCCTCAGATTTAATCTAATGTCTAGAAGTAATGTGCAAAATTATAAAAATTAGGTAGTTAACGGAAAAAACTATGTGCATAACCTAACCTGCAGAGCCTACTATTTTATAAAAGTTACTAATGTTGTAAATGTGTAAATTATTATAAAATCATAACCTATAATAAGAAATTAATATTCCACTGATTAATATTATGTAATTTGGAATTTTTGCACTTCAGCTTATTTACTAAAGTAATGACTTTTAGTAAAACTGCACTTTCAGGCCTCATGGCATTTTTGGTCAATTTTAAAACGCTTTATTATATCCCAAATAGTAATAATTCAAATTATAAAAGCGCAAAAACAACAGGAAATTAGAAAAGAGGCAACAAACATAACCTATAAATGACTAGCGAAGAAGAAGGTAACATGTTTTTCCTTGCAAAAACGATTAATGAAGTCCATGTTATTAATACTGAAAAGAATATAAACTTAAAAAAAAACTTAAGAACATACTTTAATTGGTTGTTTGGAGTAAACTAATATCAACTTTTTCATTTTTCTTAAAAAAACCTAATGACCTAGTTTTGGGGTTTAAAATAAAAATGGTATTTATGCAGTATAAATTGTTTTTTCAAGTGTTTATTTTTGAATAGTTTTTTTCTTTTATTATGTACCTTATTATCCAATTAATATATATTCATCTGTGAAAATGCTTTAATTAAACATTATTTACAATTTTGGGCTGTTTTTTTACAAACTTTATTGTAACATCATGTGGTTTACATTGCATGTAACATACTTTCCTACACTAACTTGCTACTTATGGACGATATCATTACTACACTGACATACTCCTTATGCACGTTATTACATTCTAATAGGCATTTCTTAATGTGCATTTCATTTGTAATGAATTAGACTTTTTACCCAACAGTTATGTCAGTTAGGTCTTTGAGTATTTTTTGAAGTAATGTGGGTTACTTTTATTTTAGACTTTTATCATACTTCCCACACTGTCCATATTTTTATATTTTGAATTATTGATTTTGGGCATGTAATAAATCGTTTTAGTGAGAAAATTACTGAAAAATTGAAAACAGCCTATATTGGTTGTTTACCTACACTGTTTTATTTTAAAAAAATTTTAACTATCTACTTGGTTGTTGGGTATAATTAAACTTTTTTTTATAAAAAACCTTAAAAACCTAATGACTCAGTTATCGGGTTAAAACACAGTTTTTAGATAAAATAACGGCTGCATGTTACCACTACAAGATCTATCAAGAAAATGATTTATTATATTTTGATAATGCACATAACATCTCGCTGTTTGATGTAAGTGTGATAATCTTGTATATGAAATTTAGCATGCTCCATGCAATATAAACAACAGTGAAGTCACAATTTAACTCCATTAAAATGGGCTTAAAATTGTAAGTTATACATTGAATTTTCTGTGGGTGAAATTATTATGTTTTACTATAATAATAAAGTTTATAATAAAAAAAAAAAAATAACCTTGAAATCATTATTCAGATGAAGCTCAAAAGGCAGGAATACCTGATTTATTATCAAATTAAAAGATTTTTATATGTGGACGATTAAATTTCTTGGTATTTTAGCAGTTTTGGCATTTTTTTACATTTATTTTTAATATTGAATTAAGAGATATTTAACTGCGGAAGCATATATTTATTATGATGTTGTGATTTTAAGCTATTAACCAACCATTTAGTATGCAGTTAACCTAACTGTCACTTTAAGGTTAGTAACTTTTATGAAATAATAGTTATATAAAAAAAACCATATTAGCTTTTTAACGCACAACTGTGTCAGTCAGGTGTTAGTTTGGTTTGTAAGTTTTTTTAAAAATATTTTACTTATCTTTTTCGTAATTAAAAGCACTTTACGTACTTTCACGCACTAGTCATTTTGAAATTATGTTTGTAACTTTTGTTTTCATTTTTTTCTAACTTGTTGTTTTCACACTTATATTATAGATTATTAATATTGGGCATATAACAAAACATTTGGCACAAAAACTACCAGAATTGACTTAAGTGCATTTTTACCAATATCTTACATAAATTATGATTTCAAACCCATTTTAACGAAACATTATTTTAATGTCATTGATGTTTATTTTGCATGGAACATGCTAGATTCCCTACACAAAATTACTGTGCCAACGTTACCTACCGAGGTATTGCTCACGCACGTTATCTCGTTATAGTAAATCAGTTATTATATTGCTAATTCTTTTTAATTCGTATAGTGTAAATTTTGTACTCAAAAGTAGCTTTTACGGAATATTCTAGTTAGATACACAAAATGCAAATCAAGTTAGGTTCTTAATTTTTTTTTAAGTTTCTTTTTTTATTAATAATAATTCAATTAATCGTATCAGGGATGAAAAACATGTTATATGCTTTTGTGTGGGAGCATTTTAAGTTTATATGGGTAGCTTTTATTTTCCGTTTTTTTCTTAACTTACCATATTTTCCGCACTTTTATATTTTATATTATTACTTCTGGGCATGTAATAAAGGGTTTTGGCAAGCAGTTACAAAAGTGACTAATTACCCAAAAGTACAGATCTACCCTTAACTTAATTATAAAAATAGTTAAGCATGCTATCGTGTTTAAAAGCAAAAAAATAATAATAAAATAAATATCATAAAAATAAGTGGTACCCATTAAGTAGGTTTACACAAATACCAAATTCCTCAAGATAAATATTTATTTTAAGTATTTTTAGAAAATATGGTAATTATTCACAATTCTTCCTTTCTTAGCATTAACTTATGTTTTATATAAATATATTGTTACTTATACGTAGAACTTGTTTAGAAATTAAATTGAAAGTTTGGAAAATCAATCTGAACCCTATCGAAAAAAAAATTACATTCATTATTAATGTGTTAATACTATTTAACTAATGTGTTAAAGTTACTTATATTTTTTTCTCATGAAAACACAATTTAGTTCTTGTAAGTAATAAACTAAAGTACAAAAATGATGAAATTACTGTAATATCATAAAAAAAGATGGAAAATCATTTTAATAATCTAATGTGTGAATTTGTAGATTAGGTTAGAATACAGAAAACATCATTTGACCGGCCATCTTGCCGATCCTTATGTTCAGGTGGATGAATCCGAGCATGAAAAATTGTGTATATGCTATTTTCATGATGATCGGCTATTTATACTATACCAGGACAAACCAGAAGACTTTGGCATGCCAGCATTTCAAAAGTACTTTGTACCGCCATAGCCACACTGGATCACTGCATATCCGATGATGACTTTTAAGGTGAATATTGATTTTCGTACCTTTATAATAGACTAAACTATGTTTATAAATCAATATCAGACAATATATTTAAATATAAATCCCTAAGTTGGAACTCCAGAATATTAATGTTTCACAATTGTGAGATGTCAATCAAAAGATTTACAAAATGTCAGAAATCAATTATACTTCTATTAATGCAGAAAAAGTTTCTGTTAATGTTAATCCATCGTCTAACTGATTAGTCTAACTGATGTAAAGTAAAGGATGAGCCATATTGAATAAGTCAGATAAGATTTTGGCGAAACTGCAGAACAGTGTTTTTTCTAGAAGAAGTTTTTCACATTTTTCCATCCAAGTAAATACATAAGGCCTGTCTAAAAAATATCTGACCTTTGGTCAGAAAAAATTAGGTACATATCTATATTACGTACATGACAGGATTGGGATCCTAATCCCTTTCAAAGTGGCCCCTTGCGCCTCTACACATTTAGCCCACCGATCCTTCCTTGTCTGAAAATGTGACTGGAATGCTTCTTTTGGAATGGAATTAATCGCGACAGCTGTGCTTTTGTTTCCAGGTCATACCCCTATACCCATGACTCATGGTAATCGTGGTGTTCAGAAACTCAGGATCATTGTTTTTAGTATCTAGCGGATCCTGTACATTGTCAAGATGGAATTCTTTCTATTCCACTGACAACAGCTTGGAACACAATTTTGCTGCAACTGTGCGTGTTTAAATTGTCACCCAAAATTGCAGATGTAGAATCTTAACTGATCTCGACCTCTTTTGCAATCTCTTGTACAGTCATACAACAATCTTCTAGTATTAAAATTTCCTTCCTCTAAACAGATGCTTCCAAGCAGTTTGTGGCCTCCCAAACGCTATTCATTCTCCACTAATGTGCAGCCATTTTTGAATTGGTTGACCACTCCTTAATTTGTTTTACCACTGTAGCATTATCTCCTAACACTTGATAAATTTTACAGATTGTTTCATTGTGAGAATCACCGAGCTTTTGACAAAATTTGATGCAATATCTGCTTATTTCGTTCTGTCATCTTCAGAGAAATAAAAAATCTATCAAACACATATAACGACAAACCAGTCAGCAGCCTACATGGTGTCCAAGTTCAAGGATGCACATTAAGTTCTATCCCTCTATTGCTATTGTGCACAGTGGCCACTGCCTTAGTATCCCTCCCTACTGTAACAGGAAAATTCAAGATCAGGTACTTTTTAGACATGTTTCATATATATTGGTTGGGTATTGTAGTTTGAAATCCGTATTCTGTTAAGATATTATATATACGTAGTCTTTTTTAGTATTCTTATGATTTAAAAAAGTAAATTTAATATTTATTTAGGACCTAGGTTGTGGTGTGAAAATTAAAAAATAGGTTAATTATAATTATTGTAATAGTTCTCAAGCGATAATTTTTATGGAAAATTCAATACAGTTCTGATTCCATTGTCTAAAAATTCTATTCAAACACATGCCAATGCCAAATAATTTTCAATAATTATATCAATAATTAAAAAAAACTGATATTAAATGAATTGTTTTAATAAAATGATTCAAACTACATAGGCTTATTTTTACATAAGGATTATACTTTAAAGTGCTTTTAATAAACAATTAATTCTTTTCTATTTTTTGAAATGATGCATGTTCCCTAGGAACGGGATTTATTCTGGGGTCTATATATGTGTCTAAATTTAAAAGCTTAGGCTCATTATGTTTATTATTCCGTTTAAGTTCTTGGAGCTTAGCGGATATGATGGTGATAAAATGTTGGTCATTTTCTAGACGTTTTTGGATTTGTTCAGTTTCGATTGAACTAATTGAATTAGCTCGAGAAGGCGTACTATTAGATTGTGTATCACGTGATGCCATAGAACTGACAGAATTCTGAAACAAGAAGTAAATTGTTTTAATTTAAATTACCACTTTTAAATTGTTGTGTGATAAAGCTCTAGTATAAGGAAAAAAATTTGTATTAGTGTGGGTAGGAAATAAGAAGTTGTTGGAAATGTTAACAAATTGCATTCAGATTGAACATAATCATTTACATTTAAACAATAACAATTCTATTAATATTTTTGATCAAAACTTGACATATTATTTCTAAGTATTAACTTCTCTAGCTTTTCTAAAAAGATGAGGTACTATTTGTAACTAATTGATTGTTTGATTTTACATTATTGAGTGCAACATGATACATGGAGCCATTAAGATGGATGTCATGGACCTATTTCTGCTGACTGCTTAGCTTCATGCAGAACTCAGCTCTCAAATGAATTACATAGATCATGATTGTATGTAATTATAATGTATAATTGGATTGGCAGTAACAGTCCTTGTGGGCACTGGACTATTGTCTTTGGTGTTAACTAATTCAGTTATGATGAAATATGTAACTTGATTCAGCCATTTAATTTTAAATCAAGGAAGAGATAAGTAAATAATTTCAGAAGCTGATTGTTTATATATTGTGTAAGGCAAAACATTTATACGATTTGAAAGAAGACCAGAGGTGCAGACTACATGCACCTACTGAGAGGATTTAGATGTCCTTGCTTTACCGAAGTCTAACACACACTTACACTTACAACACTACACACGACATTAACACTTTACACTCACACTTACATTTAAGGAGGGGGTTTAGTAGCATCAATGTGCTTTTCGCCTTAAAATACAATTATATATATATATTTTGACATTTTCATTGTAAAATATATGCTTTCCCAGATAGACTTCATGGAATTGTTAGGATATCCATTATATGCCACACTTGTCAGTAGCGATGCACGATTACGAGATGTTTTATTCAATTATAAAAACATCTCGATGCTTCTTAATTGTATTGGACTCGTCAGTCGTCACTTGACGATTGTTCAGTCATTACTTGACAATTGTTTTTCTATCCGAGTCATCCGACTCCCTGAGTCGTCTAGTTTTGTGTTGCTGCTTAAACTACTGTAGGCCTAAATGATCGATAAAACAATTGAATGAATCATCTGATGTCAAATGGCAAAGGCCTGTTCCGTTTTTCCTTTTTTTATATTAGTGATGAATATGAGAAACCCTTCAGCTAAGTTTTCATAGTTATATTTACACCTGTGTAGTAAATGTATGTATTTTTCACGTATTTACATTTATGTAAATGTATTCACAAATGTGTTTTTTTCTGCTTTAGCACGCTTACATTTGCAATTTTGGTTTGATTTAATTAAACTTGCCACAAAAATCGATTGTTGTAATAGCTTGGGTAAGTTCGTTAATCAGGAAAATTCGTTAACACTTTCAAAATGGCGGTTATTACAAATTTGTACATATTCATAACTTTTTTCTCTTAAACGTTTTTGAAAATCCGATTTCGCCATCGTAATCAGCGTTAAAAACTGCCCAAATTGCCTTTTGAATTTTTAAAATCTGTTGAAATTGAGAAACTTTTTTGATATCGGTCAGATTTTATTTTCTTATTGTCAATGTAATTTGTTAAAGTGTTAGTATATGCAAATGCAGATTTTAATGCTGCTTGATAGAGATCAAAATTTAAAAAAAAGTAAGATAAAGAAAATACTTTTGGAAATTTGCTTCTATCATGTCATGAAATAAATTGTATTTTAATTTAATTCTAAATTAGCGACATTATTATTTATATTATTTGTATAAGTAAAAATTTACAATTTTGCTGTTATCAATTGAATTATATAAAGCAGTGTGTGTAATAGTTTTCTTTATTATTATTATTATTATTTTTTTTTTATTTTGTAAAATTGTTAGTAAGTATGTTTTTAAGTTTGTAGCAGTCAGCTTGTTTTTGTATTGTATATGTATGTCATTCTACTGTTTTATTATTATAGTTATTACTTAGTAAGACATAAGAAAACTTTAAATTAAAAGATCATGCGAAAAATAATTATAATTAAATTTGTATTAGGATCAGACAAAGTTACCTTTAAATATAAGAGAAAGATACGTCCTAGAATGTATACACTATTATTATATAGACCTGAAAAATAAGTTTACTGAAATAGATAAGAATACTAGATTCAGTGTCTTGTCGTTACCAAAATTACAAAAGGAAATTGGGTGTAGATCACATAGTTACACTGCAACTTTTTATTATAACAAGTTGAACAGAACTCACAGATACAGACTAAAATTTTTTTTTAAATACTAAAAACTGCAGTCATTATTTTCAAAATAAAAGATAAACTGTTTGTGTAAAAAATAAAAATTAGTATTGAAAATCATGCTAATACTGATTTAAAAAAAATTAATATTCTTTTAAATATACTATTAGTTACGTTTCTTAGTTATAAGTTAGTTTTAGGTTATAATACCCAAAATTTTTTATATCCAGTCTGCATACCGATGATTTACCATCTCTGCAGCAGATTGTGTGTTATACTTATGTTGCTACAATTCTGTACTTCTAAACAGGTTAAGTGTGCAGTTAACTGCACTAAATAGTAAATGCCAATGTCCAGTTAAAGACAAGGAAAACATTGCTCTAAACGCCGAGTCAGCAGTCTGGAACCATCACTCTAACAATTGGAACAATCGAGTCAACTATCGTCAAACATCTTGATTGTTCAACCCGACTGGTATTCGATGGTTGACTCAATTGTATGATTTTGTTGTACGATGGTCGATTGTCTTGATTGTAAAAACATCTTGGAATCGCGTATCACTAGTTGTCAGTGTCAAGTTTTCTTTCTTTTGAGAATGGTCTTCAGGTTCTCCCTTGGTGAATTTTTATGAAGGACACTGTATTAGGAGGTAGTCCAGGGTCTCCTCTTCTCCAATGCAGTTAGTATGTGTTTTTTACTTTCTCATTACATAAGGGGTTCTTAAAAAATACATTTGGTGGATTTGTTTTCAGTGTTTTGAGTCTAAAAAAGTGGTTTTTACTTTGATGTATGTTTGTCTATACACATCGCTGGATACCAGATGAATTAATGCTATGAAGCTCCAACCCGTATTAAATTAACAAAAATCATATTAGAATAGGCTTAAAAGGTTTGATTCAAATTTACTCCTTAAGACGTCCTTAACAAAATGTGTACCAACTTTGGATTACAAAAGAATTATGGTTTGGAAGTAAAACAAAAATAATCCCTAGTGGCAGATCTTTTGTTCATAGTGTTTGAACCAAATTATTTTGGGTTAATGAACAACACATATGTTTTATTTCTTTGAATAAATCTCTTTTACATAATTTTATAGAATATATGAAAATTTGTATAATTTTTTTCACAACTAAATTTTTATAACCAGTAAATTCGTTGAATGGTAAAAAAAATAAATTTTAATGATCTACTTACAGACTGAAAAGGTTTTTCTTCATCGTGTTGGGATATTTTTGTAGGTTTCCAAATGTCATGATGTTTTTTTAGTTTCTTATTTTCATATAAAAGACATTTATTTTCTTCCTGCAAATCATCTACCAATTTTTTTAAATAACAAACTTCATCCTCCATTTTATTATTCTCTGTTTCAAGAAGTTGGACTAATTCTTTATTTTCAAAATTATGATCTATTGTGTTCAATATGTATTGAAACATATTTCTTTTAAGAATTCTTTCTTCATTTTCCAGCTCCTTAATTCTTTCAAGTTTTTCTTCATTTGAACCATCAAAAACCATTGCATTATTTCTTAGATTATTAATTTCATTATCATAATTTAAAATATCTTTAGTAATGTTTCGGAGGTATGTCAGTGATTCTGATATTTGATTAGTATGAAATTCTATTTGTGTTGTTCTTTGTTTAAACATATTGTTTGTTATAATGTCAGCAGTAAATTCTTCAGGATTTAAAATTGAAGAACTTTTCTCAACTTCTTTACTTTCCTTGTCTGTATCAATTCCCTTTAAAAAAGAGTTCATTTTTTCTATTTTCTCAATTAGTTGCTGTCTACTGATATTAATAAGATCAGCATCTCGAATTAATTGCTTGAATAACTTTAAATCATTTTGAATGTCTGCGAGTTTCTTAACTGCTTCTTTTAACAGTGGATTAATGTTATCATCACTTTCCTAAATACAAAAACAATAATTTAACCCTTTTAGTGCAAAATTGGTTTAATTGTATGAAAATGTAGTATTAAAAAAAATTGAATATACTTAATCAAAATATCATTTTAAGTGAAGGTTTTCAAGTGCAATATATCATAATAAAAAACAAAAATAATAATAAAATTGTCAGTCATGCCATTTGTCTCTGTCACCTTTTCACACAGGCCTTCACTGAAGTCATGTTGTACAGAGAAATAATCTCATTCACCTAATTCAGGCCAGGTGGCCACTAAATGCAAAACATAGTTGTTATTGAGAAATCACAAACACAAGTATTTATATTACTCTGCAGTTGTTCAGTAGTACCTGATGTATTATAGAATAAGAAAGTCTCATCTAAAGAGGAAAAAATTGTCTTTAAATTATTTATCTGTACACAAGTTGTTAATAAAAATCTGAAAGTATCGTGAGGTATATTGTACTTAATTAATTCGGATTCACTAACTACACCATTGATTGGTAAGAGACGTGAAGTGACAGTACTTAACAGCAAAGTAGTTCCTCCTCTGATTGGACACACTGACTTTTTTAAAGATGTTAAGGATCCTGTCCATATTTGCCTAGATGTTTTCAACTGAGTAAAATTGGTTTCCTTTTAGCAGAAATTTTAATTTAGAAAACACAGGAGTTGGCAAGGACTCCGGGGGTTATGGAATCAGTTGTCTCCAGGAGAAATGAAAGTCTGGGCCGTGGACTGGTTAGGTACTTTAGAGTTGGCCGGATTCCTCCTATTTCCTCCCGAGAAAGTTGTTCTGTAATGGGTGTTCCTCTTCAATATTCTGCTGACAGTGATTTTTGACCTGTGTATTTATATCAAAATTATGGCGACAACCATTATTTCTCAGAATTCCATTGTTAAAACTAGAGAAAGAACGCATCAATCAGAGTGAAGCTATTGTGCGTGGGAAATGCGAGGTGATGCGCCAGCAGTAATGCTTGGGAAAAATGTATTAATCTAGCATAGTATAGACCCAAGATATGTGTGCACTTCGAACCATTCGGAAGTGAGTATTGGTTGACAGGAGTGAAGTAGGTTTCACAGGCTTTGGCTGTTTCAAAACGGAGAGAAGTACAGGGATTTTTAGCATAATTGTTTAGGTGCCAGGAAGCGGAACTAGGTATATATATGTATGCACTTCGAACCATTCGGAAGTGAGTATTGGTTGACAGGAGTGAAGTAGGTTTCACAGGCTTTGGCTGTTTCAAAACGGAGAGAAGTACAGGATTTTTAGCATAATTGTTTAGGAGCCAGGAAGCGGAACTAGGTATATATATGTGTGCACTTCGAACCATTCGGAAGTGAGTATTGGTTGACAGGAGTGAAGTAGGTTTCACAGGCTTTGGCTGTTTCAAAACGGAGAGAAGTACAGGGATTTTTAGCATAATTGTTTAGGAGCCAGGAAGCGGAACTAGGTATATATATGTGTGCACTTCGAACCATTCGGAAGTGAGTATTGGTTGACAGGAGTGAAGTAGGTTTCACAGGCTTTGGCTGTTTCAAAACGGAGAGAAGTACAGGGATTTTTAGCATAATTGTTTAGGTGCCAGGAAGCGGAAGAGTGCAATGTGTATTTCTTCACAGTCCAATGCAAACACTGGAGAACACTTTTATAGTCTTACTGGGTGACTTTCTATCCAAAAGGGCACATTTGTGATCTAGGACACCAGTAGAATAACACCACCAGTAGGACACCAATATTTTTGTAACATTTGACCAACTTTGTTGTATTGTTTTTGGTTGTGAAGAAATTTATAATATGAATAAAAACATAGAAAAGTACCATACTGAATGAAGGGAACATTTAAAAATGATGCTAGAAAAAAACATACAACATTATTAAAAATTTCATGTACAACATTCATTAAAAAGATATGAAATTATTTTCTGTGACACTTCAACTGTTTATGATTGTGCCTCTTGGAACATTTCAATACGAGTTGTTTCTGCTGGTGCGTGAACAGTTTCACACTCATTGCATGTTCAAATATTCAGTGAAATTTGATTCAACTGACTCTCTTATTGAAAATCTACAATTACATTAAATTTTTATGTTGTTTTCGTTAGTTTTTGAAGTACAAGTCATGCCGGACAAGGTTTGTCATTAGATTCTTAAGGCCATCTTTCAATCTGTTGAACCAAGATAGAAACATTTGACTACCTTAAAAATTTATCTCTTGAAAACCATTTTTAAGAGTTCATACATCTCCAAAGTTGATTTCCTAGTTTTGAAACAAAATTTAATGCAAAGTCAATAGATTTTTGCTCAATCAATTATCTGCCAAGAACTGAAAATATGCCTTTGTTTACCAGGATGCCATTCTCTACTCTACTAACAAAGATATAATGGCAATCTATTCAGACGAAAAAAGTTTTTTTTTGTAGCAGACAAATTAGATTAGTTTCAAAATGAGGACATTCATGATGAATTATAAATTTATAATATGAATAAAAACATAGAAAAGTACCAGCCTGAATGAAGGGAACATTTAAATATGATGCTAGAAAAAATATACATTATTATTACATGTATAACATCCATTAAAAAGATATGAAATCATTTTCTATGTGAATGGAGAAGTTAATTAGCCGCCTTATCCTGGATTGTAAGAATTATTGTTTCTACTGTTATGTTGAAATTAATTAATCTATTAATGTATTGATAAAAAAACTGTAGAACATAAAAATAAAGTTTGTGACTATTTTGACTAAAAATTTAAAGATTATAACATTTTAAGAAAAATGAATGAAAATTGTATTTTTGTAGGTTAGTTGAAAATGGTGTCATTACATAAAATAATGATATAATTCTTAACAAGCTGGAATACAAATTGCTTTTACCAAATTTTCAACATTTTTCTTGCTTGCCATTTTCAAATAAATGTATGTAGTTTTTTATTATTTTTGTACACAGTAATTATGATGACAAAAATAATTGTTATTAATTTAGAAATATTGCCTAATTTCATTGATAATATAGATAATAATTTTAACAAAATAATATGTTAAACATGTGTTTAACAATTAAAAAACAGCCAATCTCTTAAAAAAATAATTGTAATCTTAAATTATCTAAATTTTTAATAACAATTTTTTATTACAAAATGTTATTAAAGCAGCTATCATAGTTGAAACTGCAGATTACATTTTGTACACACTCTTTTTGCTTTGTATGTTACTGCGCTTTGAAGACATACTTTTAATTTAAACTATTTTGTTTTATAAATTTTATATTTTAAAACATTCATTTGGCACAAATTTTTTAGCAATTTTGGTATTATTTTGACAAAGAAATTTGTCCCATGTGTCTGTGTTAATATTCTGCCTTGCAATTTTGGTTAAGTTAGCTTGGACAAGTTTGTTGTTATCAAAATCTGTTCAACCATTTCAAATGGCACCAATTCCAAATCTTTAAAAAATTATAACTTGTTTATATTACTGTAAAAAAAATCTGATTTCACCATTTTAATAGGTGTTAAAATCTATATTAAATAGCATTTTAAAATTTGAAATGCATTCTTGAATTTAAAAAAAATCTTATATGAAATGCATTAAATATGCATATACATGGATATCATTTCACAAAATCTCAATACTTTTGTTCTTTTAATAAAGTAAACTGTAGCAGCTGTAAAAAGAACTGTTCATAATAATATTAATGGTCTCAATTAAATTCTGCTATCCACATGTTTAAAAAGATAGGACATAAAATTATTGTACCAATAGAATGTACAACCACAGATTGGATCTGGTCTCAAAGTATCAAAGGGAGTGTTTACTGTTTCCTAAACTATTCTCACCAATAGTTAGTTAATGTTTATATAATAATTAATGTAGAATAATGCAAAGTGGTTTTTGTTATTTCCTTTTACTATTTGCATACGCCTACTTAAATTTAATCCTGTTGCTGACACTCTAATTACAGTTTTGTTGAAACACTAATAAGCATAATCAAGAAATATTTTGTATATTGTAGAAATAACTAATATTTTATCACTGATGGATTAATGCAATTTTGTGGGTGGGGGCAGTTAGTTGGATGATTCAGTTTACAGGAGTGCCTCCTGGGGAATGAAAATTTTTGAAATACCTTTGAAAACTAGCGCTGTTTTGAGAGTTAAAACTTATATAAAATAAGTGTAAAAATTTACTGTCTTAGAAAAAAATAAATTTCTTTGGATGCCTAGTTTTTAAAACTTTTGAAAAACTGGCTCCATTTACGTAACTTTAACATAAAAGCCACAAATTCAATAAGTCTTTATCAACATATAAGAAAATTAAAAAATAAAATATAGAAGTAGACATTAGAACATTTTTTACAATAGTATTCTGTAAAATGTTAAAAGTTGTGTTTTTATTAGCTTTAAATTCCTAATTATTCATACTTTTATTTTAGTTGTGGTTAGCACAAGCCTCTTACAAGATTGTGGGATTGGATCTCAACAGAGATCAGTGGGATTTTTAATGCGGGTATGTCTGTAAAGTACATTTCTTCAGAAGGGAAGTAAGATTATGGTGTGTGTTATCACACGTTAAAGAACCTAATCGAGAGATAAAACATAGAGCCAACAGTTATCAGTTCACAGCTGGCCTTGGAGAAATACACTAGTCAATGAAAACTTACGTAAAACAAATAGACAAAAGAAAAAAACATTAGGAAAGTAGTAAATAAAAATTAACTGTTCTTTAAAAATTATTTTATTCTATACAATTACTGAAAATGCCATTCATTTTGAAACAAGAGTTGTACTTTCTGCTTTTCAGTATACCTATCTATAAGTTTTTATATATAGCCACAGTTACTGCCATTGTTTTACCCTTATTAACATTGAGCTCTCACTCTCATTAGTCTAACTGATATAAAATGTAAATGTTAAGAAAACTAATTTTTTTCTTTATTAACTCCAATGAAGTGCTATAACAGATTCTCCACAAAGTTTTGAACAGTTTTAGTGCCGTTACCTCAGGAAGAAAAAAGAGAACCAACATAAAATTTCTTAATTGATTAATCCAGTTCTCACTGTTACAAAGTTCAAAGTCAGTATATGTATATATGGACAAAATTTCATGTACGTACAGAGTTGAGATTAGGACCTCTCAGATACTTCTGTTACCCTTATCCAGAATACCCACCTTGAAGCTAGGCATATAGGATCTTTTACATTTTTTTATTTTGTCTATGGAGGGTCAGTCATCCCACTGTCCCCTCTTTAATCCGTCCTTGTACTTAATACACTATTTACTTCTTGCTTTCAAATAGACTTTTAACATTCCAAATTCTGCTATTGTTTTACAACTTGGAAGTAACTGTAGGCACAAACTCAGATATGAAACCTTCCTTCCATTACAATATGGTAACACAGTCCTTTTATACAAAACTGGTCATTAACAGTGATAACAGTTAATAACTCTTATTACTTTACATTTTATTGAAAATCTGATATTACCAAAATCAGCATTACATACTTCATGAATTAGTATTTCAAACTTTCACATACACAAAAATTAAATTTAAATTACCTATATAGTATTACAAAAAGCACTATAGTATTTTTGAAGTAAATTGTAGTAAAATTCACTTAAATCACAAATTTCAGACTAAACTTTGTGAACTATACAAAACAAAACACCAACAAATTTATTTCTTGGGGGTTAAGAATAAATTTCTTTTTTTTATCATTCTTGTTTTATTTTTTATAATTTAATAAAAAGTAAGATATGAACAATTGTGTTCAGGGTTCATTTTCATATTTTCAACATACTTGCACTTACCATAACTTTTGTTTGAGTGGTGTTATTCTGCAACAGTCATTGAAGTGTGTTATTTGTATTAATTGTGAGGCATGTCATAAAATTATTTATTTAAAAATCTTTTGAAGATGAATTATTTTTAATGTTTTAAACTATATTACAGTGGCTAGGCTAGCTAATACAATAAAGCCTCAGATTGCAAAATTATAAAAAATTGCCACTAATAAAATTAATATTATTTCAAAACAGTTGCAAACAAATTTAGTACTTTTGATGAGGTTTATGGTTGATAACGATCATTATAACACAACCTACAGCTAATAAAAATCCTATTCCAAGACTGAGGATGCCTGCGAGCCCAAAGTAGAAAAATAAACTGTGCGCTTCATTTGCCAAGTCTCCTGAAACAGTTAGGAACTCATGGTATCTTAAAACATTAATGTTTTAAAGCAATAAATTGAACTTGTTTAAGATAAAAATTTAATAGATTTGTTAGCACAATTTTTTTAATAGGACAAGTTCGTACTCCTCTAATTTTTTTCCCCTTCTTTCAGTACTGAAAATAAATTTCTAA
This sequence comes from Callitettix versicolor, assembly GCA_022606455.1. Classification (NCBI taxonomy): domain Eukaryota; kingdom Metazoa; phylum Arthropoda; class Insecta; order Hemiptera; family Cercopidae; genus Callitettix; species Callitettix versicolor. Next base: position 101,622,038 of record CM040185.1, read on the forward strand.
GTGACTATTGATATTTATTTGCTGCATTTATAAGCATAAACTACATTTTTATTGTATATAAATTTATAGCCTCTATTATGATTAGGGCTATTTTTTATATAATGTTTGTTTGCATTTAGCAAGTGCTTAAAAATGATTGATCGCTCTATGAAAATATTTAGTTACAGTTACTCTACTCATTCTCAGTTTTGTAAGCTGTGTAAATATGAACAATAAAGTCAGAGGGCACATGTGAAATCCCTTCTATTATTTACTGTTCGCAAACAAATTTCACATCACAAGAAAGATTCATACATGTAATGTGTTTGCTGTTTTTGAAACCTTTTAGTCTTTATACAAATGTAAATTCATAACATACTTTTTATCTATTTAATTTCTTTTTTCAATCTTTTCAAAAATTCAATCCAGTTTTAACACATACATACTTCATGACTCAATAGTTACAGAAACACTTTAAGTGACAGTCCATCTATATTAATGAATATATAGATGCTTTAAGGCAAAAGCTAAAACTTCAGTTTGGTTCAAGTTACAAATAAGTGTCCATCTGTTAATTAATGTAATTTGCTCAAGAGCAAAACTAAGTATAATTTAGTTCAAGTTTTACATGAGTATCCGTCCGTATTTATGAATGTTATTTGCTTGAGCAAACAACTACTCTAATTTGGTTAAAGTTTTACATGACTGTCTATTTATGTTTATGAATATTATTTGCTCAAGAGAAAAAACAACTACTCCAATTTGGTTAAAGTTTTACATGAGTGTCCATATACGAGGGGGACTCAAAAAAAACAGGAATTTGGTCATAACTCCTTTATTTTTTAATATTTTTACACCAAATTTTGGCCACCTTCAAAGTAATTACCATTAATTGCAATGCACTTCTCTAATCGTTTCTTCCATTGTTCAAAACATTGTTGATATTCGCTTAATGGAATGTTCTTTAGTCCATCCAGCGATTTTTGTTTCACCATAGTCTCAAAACATTTACCTTTCATAACCCTTTTGGGTCGGGCGAACAAAAAAAGTCGCACAGAGCAAGATTCGGTGAATAGGGGGGGTGAGCAATCGGTGTCATACCGTTCTTTGTCAAAACCTGCTTCACAGACGGCGGTGTGGGCAGGTGCATTATCATGATGGAAGAACCAATCCCCTGTCGTCACAAATCCACCCTTTTTCTTCGAATGCTCTCCCTCAGTCTCTTCAAAACCTCCAAGTAGAAATGTCGGTTAACCGTTTGGCCCAAAGGAACAAATTCTGAATGCACAACACCTCGGTAATCAATGAAACAAATGAGCATTGTCTTGGTGTTTGACTTCACCATGCGGCATTTTTTTGGACGAGGAGACTGAGCTGTCTTTCAGGGTCATATCCATAACACCATGATTCATCATCAGTTATGACCTTAGAAAAAAATTCTGGGTTCTCTTGCAGCTGATTTTGCAGGTCGAAACAGGCATGAAGTCGGCACTCCCTTTGCTTGTCTGCGTCCCAGGCTTGGAACAAGTTCGGCTGAAACTCTTCTCATGCACAAATCATCCAATAAAATCCTCTGGATTGAACTCCAAGTCAACCCAGACATCGCAACTAATTGATCAATGGTTCAACGACGGTCTTCATGATCCAGAGTGTTGATTTTCTCAATGTCATTAGTTCTTGGCGCTGAAGGGCGCCCAGAACGAGGTTGGTCTTCAGGTGACATTTTTCCATTTTTAAAATACTAAAGCCACTTGCAGACACATGTTTTACTTAAAGCAGCTTCTCCATAAGCTGTTTTAAGCATTACAAGAGTTTCCGCAGGCATTTTCAACAACAGGAAACAAAATTTCACAGCCACACGTTTCGCCGAAACGGGAAAAGGTTCTTTCACAAAATAGTTCTCATGGACAAACTGATCCACTCACAGCAAACAAATGTCACACACTGATGTGTAGCAATGTGACTCGACACTCCCTCTCTGGCCGACCAGCTATGTCCACCCTCTCTTCTCACCAGCCCGATTGGGTCCCCCTCGTATGTTTATGAATATTATTTGCTCAAGAGAATAAACAACTACTCCAATTTGATTAAAGTTTTACATGAGTGTCCATTTATATTTATAAATATTATTTGATCAAGAGAAAAAACAACTACACTGATTTGGTTCATTTTATATGAGTATCCAATCCATCTGTGTTTATGAATGTTATTTGCTCAAGAACAAAAACTACTACGATTCGTTTAAAAATAAATGTTTCTAAGTTTTCTCTCGAAGAGTTTATGGAAGTAGCTACAAAGCCACAAAATTAAGGGTAGCTAATGACTAATTATTCTGAGCAAACAGCTCAAATGTAAGACTTGAGGACCTAGATAATGTCGATTGCTTTTTCTCAAAAATTCTGGTTTAAATGTAACATTTCAAAATTAAAAAATTGCCAATCATGAAAATTCTAGAAACCCAGTTTTCCAAAATACATTACCATGTCAGGTATATTTTTAAAATTTTTAATTTGCTTTCCTTTAAATTTGTTGACATTAACAAATTTCTAGGGTATCTGTAGGTACCCTAGAATAGTTTAATCTTTTATGTTTTATTAAAATTTAAGCAAAATCAGTTTTTTTTTTAACGTTCGACTATTGTGCACACTTGGGCTAATGCAGACGATGGGATGATTTATAGTGTATGAAAATGCTAAGCCCTCGCCGGGAATCGAACCCCGAGGTGAAAGCCTAGTACACTATCAACTAGGCCACCAAGGCGGCATTAGCAAAATCAGTCAAAGAAACTTTGAGAATATATTCATCAGATTTTTACCATACCCGATCTTTGGTTTTTTATGCCAACAGCTTCTAAAAAAGAAGAAAGAACTTAAGCAAGTTTAATGACTAGAATGTATTTCACATGATTTGAACGTGCAAGAGAAACTTACTTTAGTTTGCCAGTATAAACTGTAATCTGACTTAATGAAGAAAATACATGTAACAATAAAATTTATAAAATTATGCTGTCTTGTTAGTATTCTTTCAGTAATTTCGTTTTTAGGGTTAGTATGTCGGTACCGTAATTAAAAACAAGTTACATGTTTCTTCTAACTTGAAAAATTGTAATTCTGTTTAACTTGTGACAGCCATTTCAAAAGCTCCTCCATATTTTCAACACACTCTGATGTTCCATTTGCATAAACAACTAAGTCATGAAACCTGAAACAAAACGTCACAATTAATAACCTGACATTTTAATTCTTTTCTTATACAGGATGGTCCACGGGAAACAGATGTTTTTGAATCGCGTTTTACTCGACAACTGGTGGAGAGTGAGACCCAAAGTGGACATCATTCAACTCCCCATTTCATGCCATTTAGTTGCCAATATGCCACTGTGGGTGAAAGATCATCGCGTGTTTGCATACGATACTTTTGTAAAAAGTGGTGAGTCCGTGGCTGAAACTCAATGATACTTCAGACGTCACTTTCTTATTGGGCGCCATGGTGAAATACCGTTGCAATACCATTTTAAGGTGGGTGAATGCATTTAGATCTAAGGGATCTGTTATGAAAACAAAGCCACCTGGCCCCACTCACTCTGGATAGAGTGAGAGAGGTGATTCAGTGAAGTCCCGGCCGTTCTGCTAGGCATCACGCTTTGGAACTTGGACTGAGTAAGAGTACTGTAAAGTGTATCTTACACAAGGATTTAGGGTTACATCTGTATAAAATTATGATTGTACAGGAGTTAAATGCTGCAGATCATCAACAATGTCTCACGTTTGCTGAGACAATGTTGAACATGTTTGAAGATTATGCGGAACTGATAATTTTGGTGAGTGATGAAGCTGATTTCCATTTGAATGGGGTTGTTAATAAAGCAGAAATATTGTTACTGGGCTTTGGAAAATCCTCGTGTGCTACAGCAGAGATCATTTCACAGTCCAAAAGTGACTGTTTGGTGCACTGTAGGAAAGTATGGAATTTTTGGACCGTTTTTCTTTGAAGAGAATGAAATTACTGTGACTGTGACTTCTAATCGATACATGAATATGATAAGACATTTTTAGGCCAGAACTCGAAAGGTGAGAAATCAACATGGATTACATATGATTCCAGCCAGACGGAGCTACTGCTCATACGACCCGAGCTTCTATGGCTGAAGTTCGAGCGTTGTTCCCTGAGCAAGCGCTCACGGTTTGATGATGTTGCGTGGCCTCCGTGATCACATGACCTATCCATGTGTGCAATTTATTCCTGTGGGGTTACTTTGAGGCACATGTTTACAAAGTGAAACCACGTACTTTGGAAGAATTGAAGGTCGTAATAAGAAACCAAACAGAGCTAATCAACCAACAATTATTGGGCAGAGCGGAAGCAAATTTTTGAGAAAGACTGGAATTTGTGTTTTTGTAAAAACTATTTCTGTTATATACATCAATGTTAATATTTTATAGTAACAGTGAATTATTGTTTAAACTTATAAAATCATACAAATCACTTTAGTTTCAACCGAAGATAACACTGGAAGATTACACGATAAAAGGTCAGAGTGCAAAACAAATGGTAAATATTTGCTAAAGATTTTGATTTTTGATTGGATTTTGGATGACGGATAGATTGTGGGAAACAAAATATTTAGAAAATTTTGATCAAATGTTTTATATACCTAGTAGTAAGTACTTGTAATACAGTATAACCATTTTTTAACAAAACTCAGGATATCCAAAACCTGGGTTAACCAAAACGATTAAAAAATCAAACAAAAACTTGAATACAGTAATTGGTTCACACATAGACCTAATGTTATGTGAGTATCAATGACCTGATGTGTATCTTGTTTGCTTACAAGAGTTGGCCAAGGGCATCACAAGCACAGTGGCTCATCCTCCTCATTCTTTTACTTAGTACAGTACAGTACTGTAACTAGAGTATAACAAGGATCATTTATCCAGTCGAGAGACAAACAAACACCCTGTGGTGCTTAAACAAAGACATATTTACAAAATGTCTACTATACTTTTAGTACATAGATGATATTGCTATGAACTAAAAGAAATACAATAATATTTAACAGGTTATAAAATGTACAGTACAGTATGCATTATGATTACTAAACCAACTTCTACAAGTACACAGTTAAGGTTTATGTCTCCAGCTAATGCTGATACAAATACACACAAAGCAGATTTGTTTTGGTTCAGTATCTTGACTTTATAAACAGAGTAGAGTACCAGACACCATGACCCGAAGTCATAAGTCCATTGATTAATTAATGTGTACTATATGAGGAGATATCTGATAAATGCTATTACCATAAATACTGGGAACTATACTTGAAAAATGCGTATTACAATGCACTATGTACTGTTAACATCTAAACTCTTTTTTAATGTGTAATTCATTAATTAATTAATGTACAATACTGTACTGTATGTTGCTTCAATTAAATATGCTTTTTTCATGTGTTTCAATTAAATATGCATATTTTGTATTTTTCATACCATTTAACATGGAAATGTAGCACCCATCAATTATCTGAAACATCCCGCACCTTTTATTTTGGTTAAAAAGCGTTCTACTGTTACTTAGAATTTTACATTTTTTTTTTCAAAAAAAAATGTAGTAAACAATTTCTTGTAGTGAAACATGTTATTGCTCTATAATATATAAAATTTTATTTACTAAATTTACCTCCAGCAAGAACAGTTTTTCCATTCTGAGTCGCAATACATTCTCCAGTGTTCACATTCATAATCTTCATTACATATTCCACCATATTTTACAATTCCTGAAATTATAAACAAGAATAAAGTACATTTTTATAAAAATGATTTTCTACATAATGATTTACAATTATTGGGATTTTACTATTCGATGTGAAAGGGTATGATTTTGTGAAATATTGAAGTAATACTTCAAGCGATAGTGTAGCTGCAGTTCAACTTCAGTAACAGTTGTGTTCAACTGATGTTCATTTTTTTTAATGTAATTCATTTATAATAAATATGTCTTTATCTATAAAACTCTGTATCGTCATTCACTAATACAGCCTCAACCAAAAGTTACGCATATTCACTTGTGGAGATAACAAAAAACCTCCAATACGTTATATTAAGGGTAAAATAATATTAACTAAAACTTGGCATAATACAGTTTTTTTATAGTGTCTTTCACAAATATGTTACAACTTATATTTTATTTTTTATAGGTTTGAAAATTTTTTTAACTGTTCCAACCCCCACATTATTTTCAAATTGATTTTACCTTTTTTTAAAGTTATAATTTATAATGTAATCCTATACAGTAATACAGTTTTTTATATTGTTCTTTACAAATATGATTAAACATTTTTTGTGAATTTTAATACATTGTTCTGTATAAGCTGAAACAATAGTACAAGTTATTTAATGCCATGAAAACAGCTGAAGGCAGGCTCCCTAGATTATTCTATAACAGGCCACAGCGTTCTTGCAAAATTATGGAATTCTAATTATCAAAATGTAATAAAATTTAATTATTTCACATAGACACAAGGATAAACAGTATTTATCCCTATACAGTATACAGAGTATTTTTGAAATATATAGTAAAAGTAAAGAAGAACCATGACTGCTGTCAAATATACAGCTATTTTATTTTACAGTATTTTGAAAATAGATTTTCACTATTGCTTTCAGGATAAAAATCTGCATAAATTTGTGCAGATTAACGATGATTAAGTCATTACAGAGTGCATGTAAGTGCATGCAAAGGTTGAAGGGATTTGCAACACTGCCAGGTTCATACCTTTTAACTTGATAAATAACAAGAATGAGCGCTACAGTCTAGCCAACTCTGCCTGACCCTTGTCCTCATCTAGCCTTCAGCGGTCATTAAATATAAACTGCAATTGATGCAATCACAGTAGTGATTCTTCAAAATGTAAGGTAGTAGAGACATAATATAGATACTGAGGTAAATATTTATACCAAATAATTCGTAAGTTCTACAGAACAATAAAATAGTCAAACACATAACTGAGGTTTAAGAGGTGTGGCAATTGAACTCATACTACAAAACATTTTATTGATCACTAATTATATTACAAAGTTTATCGCCTTTAATGTACTGTCCTTGTCGATCCCTACAACACTTTATACAAATTTTTCATGGCTCAAAGCAGTGCTGGAAGTCCGTTTCTATCTGATTGGAGAACCTCCATTGCTTTTGATTTCATCACTTCCACGCTACAAAATCGTTTTCCCTTGACGTTAATAAAAAAATGTCACAGGGTGCCAAGTCAGGCGAGTATGATAAGTGGCTCAAAATGGTGATGTATTTTTTTATGAACACCTTCACAGGCAAGGTGGAGTGGGCAGAAGCATTATCTTGATGAAATATCCAAAAATCAGGTCTTTGTCTTCTCACTTGTTTATGAAAGACTTTCAGAACCTCGACATAATAATGTTGACTGACTGTTTGACCTTTGGGATCAAATAAAAGTACACAATTCAACATGTCAAAAAAAGACCATGAATTTTGATTTACTCATTTCTCCCCCATGGGGGCTCTTTTAATGCATTTATTGGCACTTTGTTTTAGGATCACTGGTTAAAAAAAAACATGATTCATCACTGCATAACAATTCTGGATCATTATCGATGTTGTTTGATCGAAAGGTTAGCACATATGTTCATTTTCGACTCCTTTTGATTTGAAACCATTTTTATGCAAACTTACTGCATACTCAATAATTCATACAAAATTTGACAGACACTTTCTGTGTTAATACCTAAGATTTCAGGAAGAGCTTGAAGACTTGCGTGACAATTTTCGTGGATTAATTTACCAGTTTTCTAGATGTTATCCATTTTTGATCTTTAGGGTTATCCAGGGGATGGATTATCTTTGGTCATTTCACATCCTCCTTAAACCTTTTAAACCACTCAAAAACTTGGGTGCACAACAAACATTCACTCCTGCACACTTCCTTTAACATGGCATGACCTTCTGTAGCAGTTTTCCCCAGTTTCACAAGAAACTTGAGGTTAACTTGTTGCTTCATCTGAACACTGTGCTTTTTTCAATGGTAGGGGAAGCAATAGGCACAGACATGTTCAAACCTCTTGCAGCATGCTCACTGTTTGCCAGTAGCATTACCAGTTTGATTATTTAATTGAAACACCTTTTATAAGCACACCTTGTTTCTTGTAATTATAAATTAGTATTGACCATTGAAATATAAACTAATGTGCTTTACAACTAATATACAGTACTCGTACATACTTGTATTTTAATGCCTAACAACACTATTAACAAGAATAGATCAGCTGACTTCACCAGTCCCACATAGTGAGGACTGTATGTGTTCCATGTAGCGTGTGCCTATATATCAAACACCTAACAACACTATTAACAAGAATACATCAGCTGTTTTCACCAAAACACCCAGTCACCCAGAACACATAGTGAGGACTGTTACTGCTTGTAGCGTATGCCTATACGAGGTGTGTTCAGAAAGTAATGAGAATTTTTAAATTTCACGGGCTTGGAGAGTCCGATTGTCAAACATTTTTTAAAATTATATTGGTATACATGCCCATGAAGTATGATAAAATTTTCAGCTGGTTTCATTGTTAACTTTGTGACAGCCACTAAGGTTAGACGTGTTTTTATGAGCTCGGCGATTTTCGTTTGTTAAAAGAATTGGATCAAAGAATTTGTATCAAATTTTGCGTAAAAAATGGAATAAAGTGTAACAAAGTGTACGAAATGTTAACAAAGGCCTATGGTGAGTCTGCTATGAGTAAAAGCAAGAATTTACGAGTGGTATAAGCGTTTCCAAGAAGGCCGTGAAGACGTAGAAGATGACGAACGCCCTGGACGCCCCAGCACATCAACAACCGATGAAAACGTGGATGATTGGATCATGTCATTACATTGTTTCCAATGTTTTGTGTATGAAACGCGTGGCAGCAAAATTCATTCCAAAATTGTTGGATTTTGAACAAAAACAGCGGCGAATGGAAGTTGCTCAGCAGTCACTAAATGAAGTCAGCAACGATGCAGAATTACTGAAACGTATTATAACAGGGGACGAAACATTAGTTTACGGATATGACGTTGAAACTAAGGCTCAATCATCCCAGTGGAGGCATTCTGGCTCGCCAAGATCGAAAAAGGCTCGACAAGTGCGGTTGAACATGAAGGTTGTGCTCACTGTGTTCTTCGATATTAATGGCATAGTGCATCATGAATTGAATTCCTGCCACCAAGTGAAATGGTTAATAAGGAGTACTACCTACAAGTTCAACACAGTTTGCGTGAAGCAATCCGAAAAAAACGCCCGGATCTGTGGAAAAACAATTCACTGCTTTTGCACCACGATAATTCACCAGCTCACACTTCATTGCTTGTTCGTGAATTTTTGGCCAAAAACAGTACTGTAACGATGCCCTCCATATTCGCTAGACATGGCTCCATGTGACTTTTTCATATTTCCAAAAATCAAGAGAACCTTAAAGGACTGTAGTTTTACAGCTGTAGATGACATTAAAGGCGCATCGCTGAAAGAACTAAAGGCTATCTCAAAGATCAAGTTTGAGAAGTATTTCGAGGATTGAAAGAAGTGCTGGCACAAGTGCATAATCTCCAGTGGGGACTATTTTGAAGGCGACAACATCAATGTAGAAGAATAAATAAATATTTTGTTCAAAAAATTAAAATTTGTGTTACTGTCTGAACACACCTCGTATATCAAACGCCTAATAACACTATTACCAAGAATAGATCAGCTGACTTAACCAGTCACGCAGAACATATATTGAGGACTGTTACTGCTTGTAGCATGTGACAAATTATGATAATTATCATTTTAAAACATATTTGATGCCCAAACAAAAATAACTTTTTAATTGTAATCTATTTACTTGTATCCACCCAAGGGGTCTAAAAAACCTTCTAAGTTGTTGGTTTTTTCAAAACACACTCTTTTTGAGGCCCACAAATACAAAAATATGTAAAATGACTAAAAATCATGAAAAAACTCCTTTCTTGTTTTGATCAAGGCTTATAAAGTTTGCTGACAAACGAATGAAACTGGAGAGGGGCATGAGAATTTGAACTGTTGGAGAATTCTGACAACTTTACTTCCCTCAACTACCATTACATAGATAAAGTACTGTACACATTGAGAGAAGTTATGCTTGTTATTTTATAACTTGAAAAGGTTTAAGTTTTTAAGAAGCCAGTATTCTGTATTTATACAGAATAAAGTGATTTTTAAATGTAATTCATTGTTTATATATAAACACATTTGTTTCATTAGGTATCTGAACCACTCTGGCTCCAAATTAGTTTGGATAATTCATGCTCTGCTGTAAACACAAATTTTACCAATCTCTGTAAACATACTTTAGAGATAAGAATTTGTACCTGTTTTCATGGCCTTGTGTCTGGGGTCTTACCATGATGGCCATTTCAGGAAATTTGCTAGTATGTACAAAATAATCACAATGATATACGTCTAAATAATCAAGCTTACCCGTTTTTAATTTATCATATCCATGCGTTAATGCACACAAACACATTAATACTACTGCACACACAAGAAGTATTTTACAGTTGTTTTCCTTTCTCTCCATCTTGTCCTACTGGCACAAAAAGTTTGTTCTATTTGTAGAAAGTTAAGAAAATCTGCTACTTTATTTAACATATAAATGTGGTGTATCAATTTTTATTAACACCTGTATTGATAAAACTAATTTACTGCACTAAAATGTTCAGTTGGCACTGCACTATTGTCTAAATATACAGTTTACATATGTAAGAAATTTCTGTAAAATACATCTCTGTTAATAGTTGAAGAGAATTTGGCACTGTGCCATTGTAAGGATATTTTTAAATTTGTTTTTCAAGCGGAGTAATATTGCTTGACATTTTTTTAAAATAGGCAATATCTATTTTTAGGTCCCTTGATTCCTAAAGGTGGTTTTGACATTAATGTTTGTATACATCATTGGAAACTAATGTAATTAACAAAATTCAAAGAAATTTTGCTTGTACATCTGGGTAAGAACATTTTTAATTGGCAGGAACTCAAGAACTGCCAATCTACACTACCATCTCTGCTAGACTTCTTCCCACATCTTTTAAGTGCAGCAACACTCAAAATGATTGCACTAACAACTTACCTATCATCCGAATGGATCCACGTGTACACCAATGGTTCAGCTACAGAAGAGGGCACTGGAGCAGGTTACTAGTCCTCTATCATGTCAGGATAATTTCTCATGGGGACATTGAAAACGAATTTCAATGGAGAAGTTGCAGCCATAAGTGAAATGGCTAACACACTCATGTACATGGGCATCTCTTGAAAAGTTGTCTTCCTGTCAGACTGTACTGCCACTCTCCAGGCAGACAACCTAGGAGCATGATGACGATGCATTGCATGGAAAGGCTATTTAAACTTCAATCACCAAAATCTGCCTACAATAGGTGCCTGGTCACCATGCACACTGAGCCGACCACATCTCTCCGTTACCTATGCTGGTGTGTGCAATGAGGTCTCTTCCTGCATAAGGAAGGTCATTGCGGACCCCGGAGGGCAGCTGGACTTGGAAAAAGATGGGAACCGATTTTATCAAAACCTATCCCAATACCTGCCACGAGGGATAGCTGTGGCCACCTTATCTGCACAGCCATTTGCATAGGATTGGTATAGTGGATTCCACAATACTATATTTTTGAAAAAAATTAGAAGTTAACAATCAAAACAAAACAAATTGCTTTTAATATGCCTCTTGGTTTCAGAGCTTTCAAGGAAAAAAATGGAAAATCAGCTTATTTCAGTCATTAATGCAGACTATACAAAAAAATTTAGTTTGGGAATAAAGCTAGAAAAATCAAACTTGGAAAACACTTCGGTAAAAAAAAAAAAAATCAAACCCTGACTACTGGCATATGTTTGTTTTGTTTTATTCTTAAATTTTTATTTAAAATTTGGTACACTTAATTATGAATCTTTATAAATTATTACAATTTATCTCAATGCAATTTTGAAAAATTATGCTAATTATTCTCTAGTTTTTTATCAGTAGCTTGTGATGTATTTGAATATCATACAGTTTATTTTTGTACCATTATAATTTGATGTCCACCTGCTATCACTGCAAGTTCGTGTCCACATGTACTGTATACGAGGTTTGTCCAATAAATACGCGAACTAAGGTCATAAAAACTTTATTTTACAAAATTTCATCTACATTGATTTTGTCCCCTTCAAAATACTCTCCATTCACTGCTATGCACTTATCCCATCTTCTTTTCCACTCTTCAAAGCACTCTTGGAAGTCCTCGGAAGTCAGGCTTTTCAGTCTCCTCGTCGTTTCTTGTTTTATTGTGTCCACATCTTCCCAATGCTGTCCCCTCATCACATTTTTGCATTTAGGGAATAGAAAAAAGTCGCAGGGGGCGAGGTCCGGTGAATAAGGGGGATGATCAAGGATAGTGATTGAATTTTTAGCCAGAAACTGGCGAACAATCAAAGCCGAATGTGCGGGTGCATTGTCTTGATGAAGAATCCATCCATCGTTTTGAGTCAAATGTGGTCGCACACACGCACTCGATCTCTCAAGCGCTTGAGAGCGTTAAGGTAGAACTCAGAATTTACCGTTTTTCCTCAGGAAGGAATTCATGATGAACAACACTTTTGATATCAAAGAAAACCAGGAGCATGACTTTGATTTTTGATCGGCTTTTCCTTGATTTTTTTGTTCGAGCTTCACCTGTTGCTTTCCACTCCATGCTTTACGATTTCGATTCGGGGTCATACTCGAAAAACCACGATTCATCACCAGTGATAACCCAATCAACATTTAAGAATCCAACATCATTTTCCATGGAATTTTTCCAGTCAGTAACACATTCGACTCTTCTCAACTTTTGATGCGGAGTCAGCAGTTTTGGCACGATTTTCGCACAAACCTTTCTTAAGCCCAAATGCTTGGTTAAGATTGTGTGCACTGTTGATTTTCCTAAATTTAGTTCTTCAGCTATCATTCGGACAGTTTTTCGACGATCAGTAAGGACAAGACGCCGCACACGATCAATGTTTTCATGCACACAAGAGGTTGAAGGTCGTCCAATTCTTGCATCATCCGTGGCGTCTTCTCGACCTTCTTTAAAGCGCTTAATCCACTTGAAAATGGCTGTTTTCTTCATAGCATTATCACCATAAACAACTCTCAACATTTCAGCAATTTCTTGGTAATTTGTACCAAGCTTTACCAAAAACTTGATGTTAATTCGTTGTTCAGTGAATTGGTCAATTTCCATATCGACGAACAAAAAAATAATGCAAAACTAAAAATAACTCTACTCGCAAGATCCGCACAGCGTAACGTTCTGCCAAGCACTGACGGCTCATTGGGTCCCAGACAACACGTGAGGCCAGTAGTGGTGGCTTAACTCTCCGTAATGGCCACCATATTCGACCAGTTCGCGTATTTATTGGACAAACCTCGTACATCACACTGAAAAATACTTGACATGTTTTGGTGAAATTTGGCATATAAGTTTTTTGTGTATATGTTAATTTTAATAAATAAAATTAAAAAATCTTGGAAGTCTTCTTTTGATAAAAAAAACAAATTGGCTTCAACAATTAAAAAAAAATTTACTTAAATATAGTCTAAGTATATTCACAACCACACTGCTTTGAATATAGACCAGATTTTATAAAATGTTTTATACAAGTGTGACAAATACTCATGAACCTTTTTAGTGTTGAACTGTAAATAATTAAAATATCGACTATTATTACTGTTTGATTGCTAAAATTTGTTAATGTAGAAAGTTAATATCTGTAGGAATAGTTAATATTTTTGATTGCAAATATAATTCAGCTACAACTGTAAAAATAATTCATCAAATTATTTTTTAAATTAATTTTAGAATAAGTGTTATTATTGAGAAAAGGTTGTTCTAATCTCTTAATTGGATTCCTAAATGTGAATACGAATTAGTTTTAACCATAATAGCTTTGCATGTTTCTTTTAAAAATTTGTCGTTGATTTTTATGTTTAAGGTTGTAATTTAATGTAGAATATATAAATATACACTAAAAATTCTATTTCTGATTACTACACGTTGTTTTTGAAAATAAAAAGTAAACTATTCAGAAATACAAGAGAAAATAATTCTTTCTATACTGATTTTAATAAATTATGAAGCAATGCAAGCTATTTGTAATTGGCATGAATTATATTACATTAATGATCTAATTAAGCATTAAACTTTTTTATTTCAAATATTCAGAATTGCATCAATGGTTCAAACATAAAAATAAAAAGACAATTTAACCAACAAAATCATTTTGTTATGCAAAAGAAAAGAAAATATATCAGGATTTCATGAAAGATAAAAGTAATACTGAAGGAAAGACAAACTGCAAAGAGACTGAATGAACGTTAAAAATTATAGGACTTCATAAATGCTAAAGTGAGTAATAAAATCAAAAAAGAAACTGTAATTAAATATATTATTAATGATAAAAAGAAAAAAGTTGCTGAAAATGTACAAATAGCTGAGTTTATGAATGAACTTTAAGTACAATAGGGAAAGAGTTGAGTAAACAAATTTTTTAAACCAGATAATTAGTCCATAAAGATGCCTCAGACGAACCCAAGAACATTATTTATCAACCCAACTAACCGCATAGAAATTTATGAAATTATATGTAAACTTTAACTTTAAAATGGTAGTGGCAAAATGATTAATGCTCAGATGTTAAAAACTATAGCTGAATTTGTTATCAATACATTGTTATATTAATTTGTGTATTGAGAAATCTACTTGGCATGATGCACTTAAGATTGCATCAAATTTGAGTGAAAATAAATTGATAACAATGGGTGTACTACAAAGTACTGTACTTCGACCTTCATACTTTATGTTAATGATCTTTTAAATGATATTCAAGAAGGTTATATTATTTCTTATGCTGATGATAACAGCAATAATTTTGTCTGAAAATACTTTGAAAGATATTATCAGTACAATATAATATAATGATATCATATTAACTGTACTTGATGTAATAGCTGACTGGCTAGCTTGTAATATATTGTCTCTTAATGTCGACAAAACTGTTTTGTATTACTTTTGACGATTACAGTTTGGCCTCAACTTACGAATGGCCTTATTAATGAAAATTTCAACTTACAAAACAGGATTTTGGAAAATTTCCATCCTAACTTACGAAACGTACCTCAGTTAACAAAACAAGCGAAAAAAAACATCCGAAAAAGTGTTTATAAAATAGAGCAACTACCCATTTTGATAACATTTTCCCAACGCATTTCAGAAGCATTCTCAGGTCAGCAAAAACAGTCCTTGCTGGCCTGTTATTTCACCATACATCAGAAGAAATTGGGAAAGTGATCCCAAAAAGGCAAAAGAAAGTGATAATTAAAAATTAAGTTAAAAAAGTATTAAATTTTTTTCAGTTCTTAGTGTTAAATTTTATTTTGTAATACACTGTGTGTGCATGCATGTACCCACTTCCTCAGCTCTCCACATGCTACTCCTCTTCCTCCATATCCACAACCTTCGCTACCTACACCACGTATCCTAATCTTTAGAAGTAAGAAACTTTATTACGTACATTATTTTGTATTTTTATTACATATATATACAGTACATATTATGATAATTAATACATTTTTTTTAATTTCAAGTTTTATTAATGCATATTTCTTCCATATTTGACATAAATGTATATTTTTTTCATTGAATGGGGGGAGTTTAGGGGTGATGGAACGAATTAGGCAATTTACATGTAAAATGCGCCTTAATTTATGGAATTTTTTTCTTACGAAACGACTTCTGAAACTAATTAAATTTGTAAGTTGAGGCCCCACTGTATAAAGGTAGGTAGAGATCTGTTCCTGAAGAGGTAGAGATCAAAATTAAAGATAATAATTTTATTAAAAGAGTTGAATATTATAAATATTTAAGTGTTGTATTTGATTTTAATTTCAAGTGGGATAAATACACTGAATACGTAATAAAAAAAAAAATAATAAAATATTTAATTTTATAAATTGTGGAAAATAGTGAAACATTAATACTTACATATTGTGCTTCTTTCCAAAATGTTGCGAGTTATGGAATAATAATTTGGGGTGGGGCATATAATAATACGAGTAGTATGTCTCCTCTACAAACAATTGCAAAACATAATTTTAAAAATTATAAATAAAAATGAATTTTTAACAGATAAGAAATCTTTAAAACTATAGCAATTTTTGAATTGGAATATTTATTGTTTTATTATGAAACCTTAAAAACTACATACATAATTTCAAATATATGATAAGGAATAAAAACATAATATGCTTTTTGCAAAAATAGCAAACAAGTAAGTGAGAAGAATAATTATATAAAAGTATACAACTCAAAATATAAGTAAACTACCTTCAAATATGAAAGCATTGTCACTCATAAGAAAACATTAAAAATATGGATGAAAAAATGTTTGTTAAATAGAACTAATAATTTTGGGTATTGAATAGAAAATATGTATTATTTTGTTGTGTTCATTCATTACATTTTATACATTTCAAACTAATTTACAACAAAAAAGTAGGCTAAAAAAATTGAGGAAAGTTATTTAATTTGCTATGCTGCTCTGAGTCTTCACAGCCAAGGCCAGAATTTGAGCATTTGATATGAATAAGTGTTAGATCAAACACTATTAGGAAATAAACTTGAAGTTTAGTAATTTCGTGTAATGTCTTTGCTATTATTTTTACAATGTTTGTATAAATTATTAATTATTCTCTCAATTAGGGTGAAATGATTGATAGGTAGGTACACACTATGTTAAATTAAATATATATAATATTTATTATTGTAAGTTATTACAATGAGTTTTAACAAGTAATAAAATTTGTAATTTACATAATATAATAATATAGTTAAAGACTACAATGTACAGACAAATAATTATTATAATATTTAAAAATATTAAAACGTAAGCCCCGTTAACTGTAAGAAAACAACTGATCGACTCATCCTAAATGTCAACAAAACTAAAAGTGACTGTTATTGGACTTAAACACATAAGGAACTTGTGCAGTAAGCTACGTATTATGCAATCACAATCTTTCTTATTGTCATCAGAAGTGACAGATGATATTTGACAAACAAGGATGTTTTGTAGGTCATTTCCAATAATATAAGGTGCTTAACCAGCTTAAACTTTAAAAAAAACTATGGTTAAGGTTAAGAGGATGTCCACTGTAAATTAATTTACAAGTTCACTTTGAACAAGCCTATTTTTCATGTAACTGGTATTTCATAAAATGAGCTGTAGCTGTTGTAAAATAAAAAAGGAATAAATATTATTATATACTATTATCATGAAAGCTATTTGATATAAAAATATAATCATGAAAACAAAATATAATGGGAAAGGAATTAATACTCATCTGAAGAGTATTCAGCTTCCGTTTCATGAATTAGCTATAGGCCAAAGAAGCTATGTTTATTATGCAATAAAGTATTTCAATGAATTGTCAAATAGTGTTACAAGTTTGGAAGTTAATAATAAATAAAGTGCTAAAAAAAGTTGAAAAGTTATATGAATTTAGAGATTGAATAATAACTTTTTAGTGTAGTTTGTGTAAAAAATTGTTAGAAAACAAAAGTACTATTTTGGTGGTTTGTAGCAACATGTTATATATTTAATCACATTAATTAATCAAATATGTTATATTTGTATGTGAGGTACGTCTCTCAAATTATTTAAATATATTTTTTTTTATATATCTTGTAATCTTAATTTTTAGGATGATCCTATGTACGGGTATTTAATGCCCCCTGTAGGTCCTTCCCATGTGTAAAATTTTGTACCACGAAGGAATAAATGGAAATAAATAAATATGAACTGTCCATAATACTTTTTCATTACTGTCAACAAATATTTTGTTTGCCTAACAAATTTAATTTTTATACAATCATAAGTTCTGATGATCTATTTTTAATTTTTTAAGAATAGTTCAAGACTTAGTAGTCTATATGGAATCCTGATTTGTAGCATTATTGATATTAATAGTAATTAATACGTAACAAACAATTTACATTATTCGACATCATATTACAATTTTCAATGCCACAAATGCATCTGATAACTCAGTAATTCTTACTTTCTGCTAATAGTAATAATAAAATTAACTTTTATGTTAATAGAATAGAAACAAATCACCTGTTTGAAAGTCACTTTTCTAAACATGTCATTTGACTTTCATGTGTTTCAAATGAGTATTTTTACACTTTTTACTTATAAATATTTAAAAATTGCCAAATAATTTTTATATCTAAAAT
Source organism: Callitettix versicolor (assembly GCA_022606455.1). Classification (NCBI taxonomy): domain Eukaryota; kingdom Metazoa; phylum Arthropoda; class Insecta; order Hemiptera; family Cercopidae; genus Callitettix; species Callitettix versicolor. Next base: position 101,640,374 of record CM040185.1, read on the forward strand.
TGTATTAAAACAATTTGTCTTAGTTGACAAAGCTAAAAAGAACATATTAAAGTAATGCAGCAAATATAATCATAAAATAATGCAATGCAAGTTTTTCACTGTCATCTAATATTCTGGCATCACTAACTGTACTTAAAAAAACATTTTAAAGAAATTAATTAGTGTAAATTATAATTTCTCTGAAATATTTGTAACTACACAAAATTGTCTGGACCCATATATGTATACATATATACATATATATGTACATATATAGCAACTTAAGTTGCTAGTTTATTTACAGTAAACAGAAAGGCATTTTTTTTTTAATGTTATGAATGTGGTTAAATAACAAAATTTTAGAACTTTCAATGTGTGAGCTGCTTAAAGATATTCACCTTCGTAGAAAACTTTTATTCTTGGATTCCACAAACTATGTTTAGAGGAAGTGAAGCATCTGAAAAAAATCATTAAAAGTTCAAAAAAATGAATTTTTTATTTTTCTTTGGAAATGAGCCGTTGTTGTTTTCCTTCACGAATAAAAAGTGTTGTTCTCAATGTCGTGATTTTTTAATGGTCCCACTAAATAGTCATTTGGCAGAAGTGGATTTTTTTAGTAAATATAACCTTTCTATTGTGGATCTCTCAACAAGGACAAAATGTGTTCCTCCCTTCCCATTCCTATAACTTTCTCTATTAGGGACAATAAAATTCCAGGAATCTATAACAGCAAAACAGGTGTATACTTCCTACACTTCTACCCTATTTCTCAGTATGCCAACTCATCACTTTCGAGTGGTAAAAGCAGCGTGTTGGCCAGATGAGGACACCCACAACCCACTATAGACACAGTGCAATATACTGTAGATGTGCTGACTGTACTGTATAACTTCATAAAAAATCGACAATGCTATGTTGACTTACCAGTAAACAATTGGCTTTGTTGAGTAATACCTCTATAGTAACACAAAAAACAAAACAAAACAAAATATAATAAAATTTTATAAATTTATTTACTACATAAATATTTGAAAATAATAATTTGTTCAAGGATTTGCAATTGTGTTACTGGATCAATCTTGGATACCACATACTTTGTTAGCAGGAAGGGCAACATCTGAAAAATTTGTGAATCAAAGTGTAAAATCTGTAAAAAATCTTTCAATTTTTGGTAAAGCAGTCTTTGATGCTTCATTGGTGCTGGTATTTTTCCTGTAACCACATCCTACTCACTTTGTTGTAATTAGTTTAAAGCATTTAAATTTATAAAATTCTTAATACAATATAGATGTAAAATGAATAATTATTAACTCTGTTTGTATTATGTGGTATATGTAATGGCACAAATATTTAAAGGAAAGTGACTAGTCTATCGACTAGAGCTTAAAACCATAACACAGCTGTGTTCCAATACATCACCTTTAAGATGGAATACATAAATGCTAATAAACTAATAGTATGAATGAATTTGTAGGTCTACTACTGTGACCTCTGTAGATCTATAATCCTGAGTTACTCAGTCACAGTGCCTTCTCCAGCCCTAACCTTTTCATAATGCTTAGGATTTGGAAAGGATTCAAGACGGATAGCTCTCCTACATCTAGCTGATGACTTCTCAGTACCTTATTAAGGTGCTTGCAGATGCTTGCTCTGGTAATTACCTTCCAATTTTCCTTCTCTTGATCCTTATTATGAAAGTTCTGCTCCATTTAGCCAACCTTTTTACTGTGCAGTGAAATCCCGCTCAAGCAGTAAGGAAATGAGGTCTGTACGTACAATAGTGAAAGTGTATACATAGTAATGAGTGAAAGTACAGGGTGTCTACCAGCCACCTTAAGAAAAAATCAGGGACTTTTTGGGAATATATATTACAAAAATATGGGACCTTGAATTTCTTTGACATTAGTGGCATTGAATATAATATATAGTTCCTAGATTAAATAAAGTAGATAGAACACAATAACCGTAAAAATAAGTTTTTTGGAAGCCTACTTGAATTTTTGGCTAATAGAGACACATTCTACTACATACAAAACCGTAAACTTAATGAAACAGTCTAATAAAGTTAACTTAGTTCAAATGTTACATTGTGCTGTGCTGCACAGCAGTGCCTGAAATAGTAATAAGTCTACTTTCATACGCTATTTGGAACAGGTTACTGTAAAACATTATTTTCCTTTACTAGGTTATTCTGTATATTAAATGTAGAAATAAGTTAATAACATACCCTACATTTATTATAAACGAGAACACTTAATTAATAAACTCTACTTTTTCAAAATACTATGCACATTTTTAAACTTTTTTCAATTTCTTCTCTCCTAATTTATTTATTTATTTATGTAAAAACTTTATTTTAGTTTTTCAACTTCACTTTCTTTTTTTCTCTTTAGATCATCCTTTCTTTTAGATGATAAATTTCTGAACATCTAACCTTCCACATCGTAATGATGTGTGAGAAATCACATAATAAAAGAGCAATAAAATTTTGGCTTTGGTCACACTATCACTAACTAAGAAGCTACACATACAAACACAAGAATTCAACAAAATATTTCCACTGCTAGTACACCTCACACTGCTACACGGCACTAGGCTTAGGTCCGTCCAGATAGGTTTTTACCGGTAAAACAATGTATGGTTTGTTGTTTTCCTCTGCTCATTATTTTCAAATTGTAAATGCTTTCTAACTTTTTCATGACAGGTTAATAATGAATGGACACTAGAATGTGAAATGCAGTTGATTTTTTGCATAAAATACAAACTGCAGAAAAAACATCTTTACCAGTCCGTAACCAACACTTCCTATTTGGAAACGACATTTTCCTCTAATATGCTTAGGCACTGTTCACTTGACACTTCATAACCTATTTATACAGTGTAGGTTTTTTTTTAAATAGTGACGTTTTAATATTTTTTTGTTTTATTTTATACCATATTATCTAATTAATACATATTCATCCACAAAAAATATTTTTTGTAAAGATTAACTTCATACATGGATTTACTGGTCGTGCGCATTATTATTAACCACATGTACTTACTGCTCATGCGCGTTAAACATTGTTTTTTTGAATTAGCAAAAAGCACATGAAGGCTGTTATCGCCATATTTCTTTTTTTTGTTGGTTCATTTTCGTAATGAAAATATTGTTAAAACAATGGTGTCCATTATTTGTTTCTTTTGTGTTAGATTCACCAACTACCAACCGTGTTAGTTAGGTCTTTAATTTTTTTTTTTTAAATAAAGGTTGTTTATCATTTTTGTGATCAAAAACATGTTACAACATGATAACTAGTTCAATTAAATAGGTTTTTCATCCAAGGCCATTTCAATTAGGTTATCGAGTATTATTATTATTTTTTAATAAAAGTGTTTTCATCACAGTGAACAACTGTGTTAGGTTCACCACCTAAAAACTGTGTCAGGTTTTGAGTACTTTTTAAAAAAAAAACTTTTTTATTGTTTCAGCAATCAAAAACACGTTACTGACTTTTGTGCGGTAGCAATTTTGAGGTTATGCTGGTTGCTTTTATTTTTGATTTTTAACATACTTCCTGTGCTTTTAAATTTTGGATTATTGCTTTTGGGCATGTAATAAAGCGTTTTCTAACCGAGAAATCTAAAACAACCTACAATGCATATTTACCCCTCAACGAGAATAGAATTAAAACAATTCATCTTCTAACAATCAGCCACCATTTTGCTGTATTATGAGGTGTATATACCAAAAAAAGGTATTTGTACAGTCAAGTCTACACAGAGTATGATTACTCGAAATACTAGATGCAAACCGTTTGAATTCTGTCTATGGATGAAAATGCGCATACATTCTATATGATAATGCTACTTAACTATACTCCATACTTCATACCTCCCCACCACTTCTGCCTAGTATTCTTTAGTCTATAAAAGAAATATTAGCATGAAATCTTGTCACAAATTTTTTGTGACAAAGTTTAAACTACTTTATAAGTTCAATATTAAATTTTATATATACTGTAATTAATTTAACATCGATATTTCAACCCATTATCAATTTGATGATTTAATACATTAATGCATGGACTTGTTTTCACATTTCCTCATAAAAAAACCATCAAGTTTCTGGTACGATTTTATCAGCATGTTGATGGTAACAAACGACTGTGCTATCGACTGAACTATCGATGTTAATATCAATACATACCTAAAACAGACGTGTTACACATCACACTGGAATGTAACTGAACAACATAAAGGAACTGATAACCGTTTACCGTAGTCAGACGATAAGGTATGTAAAAAATAACAGCTACTTACTATTATACATGGCTGATACCAGTTATTTATTAGATACTATTGCAAGAAGATGCCTGAAATTGTTACCTGGCATCTATTACTAAACGTTGTTGTTCATAAAACTACATTGGTCATTTTTGATAAATTATTCTTTAACTTCTTTCCTTTTTCTGCATCAAGGCTTATTTATCAGAATTTCGTATTGTAATTTACAAAATCATTGAGAAGGAAAAGAAAGTATTATTTTATAGGAAAAAAAGGACTTTAATTCTAAATTCCGGTATTATCCATGACATCCGGGACCACTTGATAAAATCCATATCTTTTCCGGGACATCGGGGATATCCGGAACTAGTAGACACCCTGGAATAGTATGAGCTAGAGGTACGGTAGGATCCACCAGATAACTAATAGTTTACCCACCCACAACTGAAATATGTTTCTAACATGAAATAATGAAATACTTAAGTCAAATAAAATACTGTTTAAATAGCCTAAAATTATAAATGTATTACCAGGGAGGATATAGCTAAGAGTTAAATTCAAAGTTAACAAATTACTATGTATATTATTATTATTATTATTACCGATTAAACAAAAAAGATGTAAATAACAATTAAATTAGTATTAATTATAACAATTTTGTCATAATTCATGACTTATCCACAATTATTTATTTATACCTATATACGATCAAAGTATTACTTGTGTAGTAGGTCAAGCAGAGGGAAAAGAAGAGTTACATATGTTTTTTTTTTAAATAATAAAGGGACAAAGTAAACTAAACTTAAAATTATTCCTGAAGTCATTAAATGAAAAATATACGATTTAGAAAAAGTGTTAATTAAGAAATTTATAATGGAAGAACAGATGAACCTTGACCAATCAGCAACAAGAGAGGCGGTGATATAGGCCAGGTGAAAACCAATCAGAGAGCAAAACATAACAAATGTATTGTTTCAATTGTATTAATAAACGAAAGCAGTAAGTGAAGTAATAATGATTCAGTACCATTTCGGACACAACCGAGGCAAGATGTAGCTCAATGATCTATCAAATTTTTTTAATGTTTAAGTATAACAACAGACAGATGATCAAGCATTAAACTTTTTTAAAGTGATATTAAATAAAATAAATTACATGTGATAAAATCTGAATATTCAAACCAAAAAATAACGTCGCCAAGAATATCCGAATGAACTTACTGTTTTCGAACTAATGACTTAAAGGCAATATTTATAAAAGTTGAAAATACTTTACAAGACCATCTTTTTTCGAAAAATCAAATGAATATTCAAAATTAATTTCATATAATTTTATTCTTTACTTTTTATTAACATTTTATATTAATTATTGTTTTTCTAATTATTACTGAGTTTCAATATTGCGATCACCCTGACATACGAGGTAAAAGAACTTGTATGCGATAATAAATACACTTACATGAAAATGTTTAAAAATCATTATAAACTAACAGAACACTTCTTTAAAATGTGTTATGTTATTCTGTATTCAATAAAATACTGATTTTTATACAAATACTGAAGTGATTTTTGTAATTACAAAGAATAATATTGTGTGGCTTATTTATGTATTTATTATTATTATTTAATAAATTTAATTTATTGTAAAGTATATACCTAAACATTATTTTGTATTTTAAAATACTTTGTTGGTTGTGTTGTTAGACCCGAAACTGGTTAGATGAGTGTAACAAGGCAGGTAATATTATTATATTGATTTTCTTTCCAAAGAAAAACTAAATTTGTTTTTAAATTAAAATTATTTACTTACCGATTTTTTTTGGGTACGGCAAATTTAAATTATTCATAAGATGTACAAAATCTTCAAGGTTCTTTGTCAAACGAGGGTTGAAATTCTTTTCCTCCCAGACTGTTGTTACAGTTTGTCCTGTTTAACATATTAACAGAATCTTGAAAATTTTATTATTTAACAATACATTAGAATATTTATAAAAATTAATCTATAAATAATTATCTCTGCCACAGACAGAGAGTGGCAGGACAACAGCTGACAAATTGTATCTCCGGAGCCGTTAAACCATTTTTAATGATTTAGTTAACATTTAAGATCATTATTGCTCTGAATTGCAACTACAGTGAAGTCCCAGTTCTAAAAGATAATCAGATTAATGAGCAGTGACAAGTAAAACACAAAAGAACTTGATGTTATATTGACTTGGATTAATTTTTTCATACGCCAAATGCCTATCTATATGTAAAAAAAGAAGTTTTTTGTGACCATAAATACTGTAGCACACAGTGCAGTAGAATTGGTTTTGTAAACAAAGAGTAAAGGCTTTACTCATATTTGTATGACGTGTCCTTGTCATTGACAGTAACTGCATCAAATACCTACTGCAGGCAATAAATTACATTGTACAGTATTCATTTGTGCATTATCGTGGCAACTTCTCGTATAAAGAGAAAGGTTCTGTAAAGTATCTCAATGTAGCATAATATGTTCAAACATAATAGAAGTGTTACTTGTACAATTTATTTTTGATAATATAACGGCTGTCCAGAAAGTAAGACGTTTTGAAAAAAAAAGTGAAAAAAACAATTTTTATTATATACATTTTGAAGGTAAACTCTTAGGCTATTATTGCTACATTAAGGCATTTATCATAATGTGTTTCAAGCTTTTCAATACCCTCACTGTAGAAATCTGCTGCCTGCGAGTTCAACCACTGTTTACACCGGCATGCAGTTCAGTGTCAGTGACAAAGCGTTGCATAGCGAGCTATGTCTTCATCACTCGGTGCCAAAATCCAGGCTATATAGTGGATGATTGAAAACTTCCCATCCAAAATCAGCCAAGAGCTGTTTGGTACAATTGGCTGTGTGTAGACGAGCATTGTTGTGGAGAAACAAAACTTTCCCGTTGATTTTTCCTGACGCTTTTTTGTATCACGCGTCTTAATTTCCCGAGTGTTTCACAATACCTCTCTGAGCTGATTGTTTGGCCACGTTCAAGAAAATCAAAGAGAATCACTCCCTGAGCATCCCAAAACACAGTAGCCATGATTTTTCTTGCTGACAGCATTTGCAGACACTTCCTCGGTTTCTTGGGCGAATGTGTGTGTCCTCATTCCATCAACTGCTGTTTTGTTTCACAGTTGATGTGCTTTACCAGTTTACAAAAACCTTATCTCAGCCGCACTTTACAATTGGTGGGATTTTCAATTGCAGCACTCATTTTAACACTTCACTGTACACAAAGTACAACAGGCATGATGCGCAAGCTACCACGGCTGATACTGCCCACTGCCACACCAGGCCAAAACATCTGTTACTTTCTGGACAGCCCTCGTATATTAAAATATGTTCTGTATTCTTCATGTTTTTATGTAGACATACTGCATCATTAAATATTTAAACACATTCCTTGCTAATATTTAAACCGATCTTTAAAAAAAATTAAAAAAAAAATTTTTTTTTAGAATACTTTTTTCATAACTTGCCAGTATACAGTAAAACGATTTTCATATACAGTAAAAGCCCTATAGTCCGGAACTTTCAATAATCTGGCATCATTCATAGGCTTTAAAAAAAAAAAAAAAAAAAAAAATTAAAACTAATATATGTACTGTATGTACTATACAGGTGTGACATGATTTGCAGAGTACGAGGGAATTGGATGTGATCAATACGAGTTCAAGCAATTATTAGTGATTATGTGTCACCTGTCCGCCATTTTGTGATGCTTAGTGTTTACTGTTTAGTTATCTATCAGACAGCATCTGTAGGCTACTGTACTGTACAGAAGTGATATTTGTTATTTTCTTTCCTATTTTACAGTATATTACAGTATGTACTGTGTTCAACTCTGCAGAATTTTAAACTTGTGATTTAAGAAACGAATTTTTAAAGAAAAACATTCAAAAAGACATTAGGTCTTATTTTAACCTATATTAAAATAACACCTACGGTACTAATCGTGTGAATTGACAATTATAATTATATTCGGTATTCCACAAACTAACACCGAGTACAAGAAGGACCAAATGGTCAGCTTTTTATTGACTGGCCATAATGCCAAAAAGCATATCATCTGTAAAATTTAAATAAACATATGACAAAATAAACAGGAATTCCTTAAGTATGAGAGTGCTACCTTGTAAAAAAAAAAAAATTGAAGTAAGGTCAGTAAAGCATCTTCTTCATATACAGAACATTTCTGTATGCTAGGCCAATCTGTTGTAAACATGGAATTATATAAATAGTAAACTGGTTGCCAGTGTATAACAATGCCGAGTAAAGTTTTAGCCACACGCTTTCTACAGTACATTTATTACCTCTGATTTTCTCAAACAGTAGAAGTAGATGCAATCTGACATGTTAGATAACAGATAAATTAGTGTGTTTATAATTAAAGAATGCGACAAAGAGGGGCATCATCTCTTGTCAGCTTTGGAAGCAATATTTTTCAAAGAACTGATTGGTCTTTGCTTTTTCTGCTAGAATTTTACATGTGTTATTTATATTCACCACGAGTAATCTCGTGATAAGAAAGGGGAGGATTTGCCAAACCCGCATTACATCTGACACCGCGGTATATCTGGGAATGGTATAACCAACAATCGCCGATTGTAATATTAGAAATTCTGGCAGAGGCAGGTGATGGGCTTAGCGATCCTACTGTACCTCTAGCTCGTACTACTCTCACCCGTCTACTCAAGATACTAACACACACTCACTACTCTACATTGCTCGGCTAATTCTAAAATGTAAAGTGACCAGTGTTAATGGAGTGAATGACACCGGCCTAATATCGTATGAAATGAAAACCTGGCGATCGCCCAGCATGCCTTCTGTGCGGGCAGAACTCATTTCCTTAGCTACTTATGAGTAATGTTCCCATTAGAATGTCACAGAACCTCAGCAATAAAGGTCAAGAAAAAGAAAAATTGGAAGGGAATTAACAAAGCTACTCACCTTGAATCCCTTCCAAATCCTAAGTGTGTGTAACTGAGCATCTCAGGAATATAGATCTACAAAGTTGCACGGCAATGATGCATTTCATCTTAGAAATTAATATATTTTGTGAACCTATCCATTTTCAGATCTCTGGGGAACTCACAGAAGTGAAAACTTATACAATTTTGTGCTTGATGGGTTGGGTATGTAGTATATTGGTATTAATTATAACAAATATTAATTACTGAACTTATTTATATACATAATATTAAAAAAACATGTTGTGCTTAGTATGTCCTAGAAATATTTAACTGTAAATGATCTACAATTTTGTGCTAGCTGTGCTGGATATCTAGTATAATGGTGTTAATCATAATTTAAAAAAAAAACAACTGATACAAATTGTTCTTTTTTGCTTCTATTCACATATTTATTTATTTCAAATAAAACTGTTTTAAGGAATTACTACTTTTCTTTAAATTACATTTGGAATATAAAAAGCAGGTTTTTACTGTTGTGTCTATTATATTACTAGTACATAAAAATACCAAAAAAAGTAACAAAAATTAAAAAAAAATATTTTATAATTTATTTTTAATTCAATAGGGTTACTAAACTTTCCTCTTTTACAACTAATTAGTTTTGATTCTACACCTAATTCCAAGGAAAATGATACTTTAGTTTTGTCATATTTTCTGTAATACAGTGGTACCCCCATTAAAGGTCTTAATTCATTCCAGACCCAAGACTGTTATCTGAGCAGACTGCTGTGCAAGTCAGCATTTACAATAGATTTATTGAAGACAAAATGGAGCACTCACCATTAATATGTTAAAGATGAAAAATGAAGAAAATTCAAAGAAGTCACACTTAATTTTAACTAAATTCACACAAATATAATTATGTCACATATATACATACAGGACAAATCAATACTGTACTGTATATTTTTTTAGTTCAATAGTCAAAGTTTGTCTTTTATTTCCACTAACAAAAGCACTTCTTTTAGAACCCATTTAATTAATATTTAAAAAAATGAAAACAGGACAAAGAACAATTTGAAACTCACACCACACTTAACATTTGTTAAATTTAAAAATCAAAAGTATGGAACACGACAATATAACAGTTTCAATTTTTTAGCAGGTTAACAAATTAACACATAGAGCTACACACTAAGTAAAATTAGGTACGGTGACAGAAAAGGGAATATCAGTCTACATTCTGAGAACAGATAATTAAGAAATATGGTGACAGAAAAGGGAATAGGAGTCTGCATTCTGAGAACAGATAATTAAGAAATATGGTGACACAAAAGGGAATAGGAGTCTGCATTCTGAGAACAGATAACTAAGAAATATCGTTGAAGTTACTGCCCTACAAAAACCAAACACTCATCAATCAAAGGCTTGTTTGTGTTAACTCAACAGCATATATCTTCTGTTGCACAGCACAATGTTATCTCTATATTTACACATCTGTTTAGAAATAATTTTATTAAATGAAAACACTTTAGTAATATGTTCATTCAGTCCTTTATCCAAAACCTAAAGGGATAACCTAACCCTATGCCTAAAATCTAATTGTTATGTGGGTCATTTTTCATTTTGTGAATTAGACAGTTGTCCAATATGACCATTGTCCACATTGACCATTAGCCACAGTATCACTCTATTTGCACTACAAGCAAAATGACTTGACACTTCTAGTGCTGTTATACCTAAATTTGACTATATATATATATATATATATATATATATATATATATAACTTGCAAGCACATGCACATGTGTTACACACACACACACACACACACATATATATATATATATATATATATATATATATATATATATATATATATATATATATATATAATTATATAGTGTGTGTGCACAAGTTGAAATTTGCTAAAAATATATATGTATATTGTTGCTAAATACATAAATGTACTTCTCAGGGCTCTAGCTCAAGGTTGGAAATGTGTGCCCCATCAAAAGTGAGCTCGCATGGAAATCTACTGAAGCCTACGAAATATTAAAAAAAAACAAAAACAGTTAAGAATGTAGGTTCTATTTGTTGTTTCATTTTTATGTCACTGACTCAACCTTTTTATAGAAACCGACCTCAAGACCTTTCTCTAATGTCTCGAAAATATTGGCCCTCAGGCAGCGCAGATGTACAACTTTATTTTAAAATTAAAGTATTAATAATTAAGTATACTGGACTGGTTGTACTGATCAGCCTGTTCACCTACTTCTTGTTATTGAAAAAGAATCAATGCTTATGCAAAATTGGTTTACATTAACTGTATTTTAAACTTTAAACTTCAATGCAAAATTATATATATATATATATAATTTGTTACATTTAATTACAAAAAAATACAATCAGAAACTCTTTATGATAATTACTCGTACTTTTACAGTTATTTTATTAAAAAAAAAAAGAATTAAAATGTGATATATATATATTTAAATTCGATACTACCATTGGCCAATCGGTTATAGTCTGTCTCATTCTCTCTGTGTTTTTAATTAAAATTTTTACATATTAAAGAAAAAAAGTTTTTTTTGTAAAAAAGAGAACATGCAGAAAGTATGCAAATTTTATTTTTGAAATTGTCCCTGGGGGATAGACAGCAGAAAATAAGCATGCTAACACCTCCCTTAAGTCTAGAATACATGTTAAGGCTCAAACACAGCCTGGTCCTCTAACCATAGATTAAAAAAAATGTTTAACACAAATCATAGAAACATGATTAGCTGCATTAAACTTTCAAAGATGTACTTAAATGATCAAGTATTTCAACATAACTTTTTCCTGCGAGTTTAGGTCAGCCTTTTTTTTATGGTGCCATTATTGGACCAGATATACTGTTAAAATATAACAGAGCTACTTTCAACATTATTCAAAATTAAAGTTTATCAAAGTTTTTTTGTAAATACAGTTTATAATAATTTAATTTAATAAGTTAAATTTGTTAATTTGGTAAAATATTAAATTTCAACTACAATTTATGTTATAAGCATTATAAAGCATAGTTAAATTTCTACCATGAAAATTATAATTTAAGTTACAGTTACTGACAATTTAGATTCACTTGGTGAATAATCTCAACTTATCTAAAACATTTCTTGTAATAAAATCAGCCTTTACAACTTTTACATGAAATTTATCTTTTTACTTTTAACGCTGCTTGATTAGGCATTCAGTTTCACATGATTAATATTCAATTGCAACAGAAATAATAATAATTGTAACAGCCTACCTGGTTTGAGATCAACTTTGCATCTAGCGTCAATGTTAAACGTTTATATACTCATAGAAGATGAATATTAACTTACTTTTTCTTTACAAACTATTACGTGTTTCATACGCTATAAATCATCCCCACCGTCTGCATTAGCCCAAGTGTGCACAATAGTCGGACGTTAAAAAAAAAAAAAAAAAAAAAAAAAAAAAAAAAAAAAATCTTGTAATGATCGGACTGTGTTGATTACGTCCTAGACTGTAATGCTGTTGGCTATTTTAACTAAATATGAGGCCTAATCTGCTGTGACCATGAAAGCAGCTGGTTCCTGTATTACCATGGAATTCAATTATCAAACGCTGCAACTTTTTAAAATTAAATGTACATTCATTAAAATTATGTAAATTTCTGTATAACTTTACCTTTGTAATCATGGGCTGGATACAGTTTGAAATTATCAGGCAGGCTTAATATTTTCATGTGCACAGAATTATAAAGAGTACTAGCATTTCCTTCTTGAAAGTCTGTACGACCACATCCTCGAATTAAGAGTGCATCCCCTGTGAAAGCCATGCCTTGCTCTTCAGAAACATATGTAACACAACCTGCACAGGCAAGCATTCCCTTTACAGACAAGGCACAACGAAAATCATGTTTTTAAATATGGCACCAATGGTTTCTTTTTAAATTCATTGATTTCAATAAATTTGTTTCTAAAAATTGTATGTAAGGAATGGTTTAAAAAATTGCTTACTAATGTAGAGTTTGCCTAACTTTTTCCAGAACTGATAGGATTTTTAATGAGAACAAAAAACCCTAACAATGAAACTTAACATGTCAACTACTGATTTCAAATTTAAAAATAATAAACTATTTTGCAAAATATATCACCTAGAACCGTGTATGTATATGTATATGCGGCGATGATAACCTGAACGGTTTTTTATGGGGAAAAAAAAAAAAAAAAAAGTATATATATATATATATATATATATATATATATATATATATATATATATATTACTTACCAACTCATAAATCTATGATTGATTTATCAACCCTTTCATATTAATTACAAACAATTTCCACAAAGCAATTCTAACCAATTGTTAGAATATAGTAAAAATTTGATTAATACTCAATTTAAAAGCCTTGTGTGACCTAGGCATCATTTGACAATTGGTAAAAGAAGTTATTTGTATTTTTTTAAAAAGTACTTTAATGAACTACTTTAGAGTTTGAAAAAGTCTAAGTGTGAGTAAAAAGACTCTAAAAAAATCAATCAAACAACAAATTAAAAATAGTGTTGTGTTATAACAATCTTTCCTTAAAGTTGAATTTAAAAATTATATAAATAAATTAATTTACAATATTGTAAACCATCTTATTATGTTTGTATTAAAATTTAAATATTCAGGTAAAGTGCTCCTAGCTCTTCTTTTCTCTTTTGTATGCTTATATCTCAAATGTATAATGATATATATATGACCAACCTATGTATGGGCATTTTTCCCCCTATAGGTCCTTTTTGTATATTTTTACATATAAAAGGAATCTGGTAATAAATAATAATGCCAATAATAATAATTTAATAGACAAAATTATATAAGCCATAACCAACAACAAAAACATTTTGGAAACAACACAAAACCTATAACAGGTACAATATATCAACCTAAACCAATGAGCATATCAACATGTCAAACTGGAAACCCGATCAGACAAAATAAATTTTATCAGATAATAGGAAAGTTGGTCAATGAGGAAAATGAAAACCGACGATGAGTTCAGAAAATGCCAAACATTTGACCATAAGAAAGTACCAGAATTGAATATAACTTTGTGTTAGTAACTTCATTGAATAAGTCAATGCAGCAGATTCACATGAGGAAACAAATGCTCTCAAAATAATTTTTTTAGGACTTATAACACTAAAAAGCAATTTTCCATTAAGCATGTAGAAAACACCTAATGATTAACTTTATGTTTATTATCTTAAAAATAATTTAAAAATATTGATTGGCACTGGAAGCACTAGGTCACTCATTAAAAAATAAATTGGTTTTAATATTTTCAAAAGTACACTAACAAAAACCATTCAAAGTTGATTTTAGGAATGAAAATTACAAAATTTTATCTATTTGATTTCCATGAAGATTTTCACTTATTAATGAACTTGATAATATAAGAGAATTAAAACTTAATCTGTATTTCGCAAACAATAAATTAATATTTAGTGACAAGAAGAAACTTATGCATTACTTTAACTGTGAAGAACCAAATAATAATAAGTAATAATAATAAAAAAATATTTGAAGAAAAAAACTTCCTATACAATTAAACTACAATTTCTTTGAAAATATAATTATAAATAGGTAAGCATTTAAAAAGAGATATTTCTTATACCAACAAATATCTTGGGATAACATAATGACTTTAATATAAAATGTAAATATAGTTGATATTGTATGAAAACAAACTAATTAGTTTATTTTTTCTACAGACTGAAACAAATTCTATCAAGAAAGCAGTTACTGCAAATATACTATGGTCTATTCCATAGTGTTGCTGTGTGTGCTGTTGTGGGCTGGGGGTAGCCTTTGAATCGGGTATAGAAAATTAATTCTTCTTGATCAGCTCTTCTTAAAATTATAGGAGCAAATGAACAAGATCCAGATAAACCATTAGATATTAGACAAGTGTTTGTGGTGAATTCTGTTGTTTATCAATATAATGAACTAAAAAGTGATTTTTTACAAAATCCAATTAATACTCGTTTTAAAAGTATTGCATTGCCTAGGCACTTACTAACTTCTGGGCAGAAAAGCTGTATGTATCAGGCCAAAATGCATTTTAATGAATTACCTACAATTGAAAAATTTAGCTGTAAATAAAAGTGCTTAAAAAAAGTTAAAGAAAAAAATTAGAGACACTGTTATTGTTTAACTAAATATATTAGTCCATCATGGGGTGAACTTTTATCTTTTATCGCTTTTGTCTTTTATAGCTTATTTGTTGCTTGTTTTATATACAATTTAAAACTGCTGAATTAAAATGAAAAATCATTTACTTTTCTATGTTAAATATCATTTATATTTGTATTAAGTATAAACAATAATCAGAGGATCAACAGTCATTTATGCCCTCTATAGGTCCTTTATATATAATTATTACTGTATGTGAAGGGAACTTCGGTAATTAATAAACAAACTATTAAAATAAAAATAGATAATGTATATAATGGAGAAGGAATATTAGCTTGCAGATATCAAGACAGAATAGAAATACCATAAAATATAGTAAAAACTGAAAATAGAGAGAGTTTTTGCCCAGCAATCAGTAACAAAACTGTGGATACACTCTTAATAGTGAAACCAATGGATGTAAAACTGTAAAGCGATTTCAAAATATATAAAATTAAAACTAATCAAGTAGGCAATACAAATTTTAATATGTTAAACCACAAAAATAATAAATTAAACTTAACAAAAATTAGAACAAATAATACAAACAATGAATAGAAGTGGGAAATACAAAATTGATTCCCAAATATTCTGACATTTTTCATGAAGAAAACAATAATTTAACTTTTACTAATCAAGTTAAAAATATAATCAGGAGAGGAGATAAAATTCTTGTTAGTACTAAAAACTACTGATAACCAGAAATTTACCACAAGGAAGTAGATGGATGAATTAGAGAAATGCTTAATCAAAAAATAATATTACTCTCACATTCACCATGTAATTCACTCGTACAAATCATTCTGAAGAAACCAGATACATCCAACAAACAAAAATATAGGCTAGTAATAATTTTAGGGTATTAAATGCAAAAACTATCAACAATAAATTTCCAACATTACCAATATATTACAATATAACCAATATATAACAACTAACATTACCAATATATTGCATAAATTAAGGAGATCCCAATATTTTACCACCTTGGATCTTGCCTCAGGATTTCATCAAGTAGAGATTCATTCAGTAGCATTGACAAAACAGCCTTTTTGATAGAAACTGTCCTGAGAATGCCATTCAATGTAAAGAATAACCCACCCAGGTTTCAACGAATAACAAACAACATTATTACGAGGAATACAGAATAAAACTTGCATAGTTTATTTTGACGATATTACTATCTATTCAACTAATTTACAAGAGAAGTTTTCAGTAGACTAAGAAAAGCTAACTTTAAGGCACAGTTCGACAAGTCAGAATTTTTAAGGAAGGAAGTTGCTTATTTAGGCTATATAGTAATACCAAATACTTAAACCCAATCCTGATAAAATAAGTTATAAAAAATTATCTGATTCTAAAAAAATACCAAACAAATAAAAGGACTTTTAGGACTACTCGAGTAGTCCTATTACAGAAATTTCATTAAACATTTCGATAAAATAACAAAATTATTTATTAATTGCTTGAATAAAATGCCAAAATTGATATTAATAACCCTGGCTATTAAGAATGTTTTGAAACATGTAAAAACATACAAACTAATGAACCTTTATTGCAAAACCCTGACTTTGAAAAAGAACTCATTAACTACAGACACAAGCAATTTTGTGGTTGAAGTGATTTGAAGGCAAATAAAAAGTGGTAAAGACCTTCCAATAGTGAATGCTAATCAAACGCTAAACAACTATTGAATAAACATCATTTGTCTAAATATCATCAAAATATTGACTGGAACATCAATCACCAAAACCAACAAAGCAGACACCTATAAATACACCGCTATGAAAACAATGTCACCAACCTACATATAATTTTCAGTCAACACAAAGAAGGCTACAATAAAAAAAAGGAGCTCTACAAAATCAACTAAGACACCATCTCCAGGATTAATCGGAAGTTACATACCACCTACGACATCAGTATTTGGATCACTACCCTTATGGTCCCATAATCAGTGAACTACTATACTTCGTATTCAAGAAATTTCCCAGGATGACTTTGAGGATGCCTGCTGGTCAACCACCCGCGGTTGTCTTATTTAGGTATACACAAGTTATGTAAGGAAATATTATATACCAACAAGAATTAATACTGTGTGTATGGGTTTTAGGTTAGTCAGCATTTCTATAGTGTTAAGAGAAGAGTATGAAATATTGGTTGTAATAAATTATTTTTAGTACATTCAAAATATATAAACTACAATTGTTTTTTAAAAAGCAATACCCTCAAATTTAAAAACATAATTTTACACACACACACACACACACACACACACACACACACACACACACACACACACACACACACACACACACATGCACACATGCTTCAAAGAATTTCAAAAAGGGCAAGATAGAAAATACTTCTGAAAATTTGCTTCTATCACATCAGCGAGAAGTTGTGTGCTGTTTTTTCTTTTTTTTACCTTAGTTTTAAAAATTTTCTCTAATTGCCTAAGAAATATTTTTTATTATTATCTGTTTTATGATTTGTACATTTTTTGCCTCAATAAAAATGTACTTTAATAATGTTTCAAAAATTTAATGAACTATGATAACCTTGATCACGTAGTAGAGAAGAGAATGATTAAAATTTCATGGTTTCAAAAATGATGCTTTGTAGACTGACCTAACACTTTTATATCAGTAAATCGACTAATCAGTGGTTAGTAAAAAAAAGCTAATTCCAAGAATACTTTATTAGATTGTATTAGTATTCTGATTTTATTAACTGCACTCAATACAATCTTGAATTTTTAATCTTCTACTAAATTTTCATGTCACTACTTAAATTTTAAATCTTATCAACAAAATGATGATAAAAGATTAACTTTTAGCAGGACAATAAATAATTGAACACATTTTCCTCATATTCAACTTAATCACATGACAGAACAAGTGAAACGATAATTTTATAAAATGACACCTTTACAGATGACATCATTCTACAAATGATGACAAACAACAAATCAGTTGTAATGTCTACCTAATATATGTCTTGAGAATAATACTTGAGAACTAATTATAGAATTTTTTAAAAATTTTTAATTAAGCAACTGTTTTTAATAATGTCAACAAGAATTTACTTCTCCACTGCCTAGAAAACTATATTCTTTTGATAAAAAAGTAAAAACATTTTTTTCAGTGTGTCATGAATGTATGCTTTCCTTCATACATGACCGGGAAAACAACCCAAACAACCCATTCATTAGAATTTTCTTTTATTGTACTTTACAAAAACATAATATATATATATATATATATATATATATATATATATATATATTCACAGAAATTAAAAATAAAATTGCATCAATTAAATGTATAGAAAATTGTTTATTTAATTTATATTTTGTTATCAATTCATATGTCTTTCTCAGACTCATACACATCAATCAAATATCTATTTACACTAAATTGTTGTTTATAGTTTTATCACTAGCACTTTGATATGCAATGATCCATAATTCTTTATTCTATTTACACAGTATATTTATTCAAATACTGGTAAAGCTTGCATAATACAAAATAAACATTTCATCTCATCTCGGCTTGAAGGCTCGTTATCAAGCAAATCTGCTTCAAATAAGGACAAAGTTAATAGAGTGGCACATAGACTCATTCAGGATGAGTGTAGAACATCGCCACGTAGACACACAAAAACTTATATTAAGAAAACAGATGAAAATGTATACCTAAAGAGAGGAACTCTTTTTTTAATAATGAAATGCTAAATAGGTTTCAAAAACGATGGAAAGGATGATGTACAAAATGTTAGGTCAGCTGTTGGATCTAATAAAGTCTATAAGCAACATAAAATTAAAAAAAAAACATACATTCATGGAATGTCAATGGCTTGTCTTTACATTGGCAAGATATATTTTTTAAAGCTTAAAAAATAGATGTAATATTAATATTGTAAACCACATTACGATTAAGGATTACATTTAAATTACTGGCTATATAATACATGCAAAAAATCACCTATCTGGTAAGGCACAAGAAGGAACACCATTAAACACCAAGATTTGAAAAACAATGAAAACTATCTGCAAGCTACCAGTGTAAATAGTTGAAGATATGAATAGGTCACCAACCGTCTCTGAAGTACACCGTCCTCCTAAACACTCTATTAGCAATTTAGATTTTGAAACATTCTTTAATACTTTGAAGACAGCAGCTTTTTCAAGCAATGATGTACCTAAGTTACTGCATTGATACTGTGAATCAATGCATGGCCTACAAAGAGAAGAAAAGTACCAGACCTACTAGACTTTTTTATTTCAATATAAGTGTCACAAAATTACCTGCACATTAAATCCTGTTTTGACCTATCTGATTATAATGACTGTTTATGTTGACATAGTTCTCAAAGCAAACTCTATTCGTCTGTCTAACAAGCTTACAGACTGAAACTATTTTAAGGAAAATCCTTCAATAGGGCCTCAAAACACCAGAAGAAAAAACAGTGAAAAACCTGACATAGCAAATGAAATGTGCTGCTTAGAAACGACTACTGATCAAGTGCTTAAAACACCAGTTTTAAATCAGTTACCACTACATATTAGACATAAAACTGAAAAATGTCAAAAAGCTGAGAAGAATTTGGAAGAATACTCGTTAACTAACTGACAAAACGAGATTTAATAGGACTTCTCAAGAGATAAAAGCACTCATACAAGAATTTAAAAACAATGAATTCCAAGATTATGTGGAAGGGTTATCTCCGATAACATTCACTAATTATTCTTATGGAAACCTACTTAAAGCTTTAAGAAAGCAATTCAACGATTTCCACCAGTTAGGAAGGGGATGGCCGGTGGGCTAGGCTTAATCTGGAGAAGGCTGAGGTTTTCTCTCAACACCTTGTTTAAACTTTTCAACCATTTTTATCTGAATTGGATAAAGGAGAAAAGGATCATATTGCAGAATGATTGGCTATATAAATGCCAGCACTGATTAAATTAATTTCATTCAAAGAACTAAAAACTGTGGTGTAAAAAGCTTTATTAGACATGAAAAGGCTCCTGGATATGACTTCATACCTGCTCTAGTTTTAAGAGTTGCTATTTACAACATAGTGCTTAAAAATTAATTCTTTCTGGAAACGTGAAAGATAGCACAAATAACTGTAATGTCAAAACCTGGAAAAGCACAGAATAAAGTAAAATCATACCGGCCAATAAGTTTACTACCTACACTGTTTACATTGTTTGAGAAATTACTGGTGAAGAGATTGACACCTTTCCTGTCTGAAGTACACCCCATTAATCAAAATGGCTTTCACCTTAGTTAATATCATTAATCAGACATTTTAAAAAGATAAATACTGTTCAGCTTTGCTTTTAGACATAGTACAGGCATTTGATAATTGCAAATAATTTCAACATCAAGGAGGTATATATACAGTAGAGAGTCGATTATCCGAAACAATTGGTGCAGGGGGGTGTTCGGATAATCGATTTTTCGGATAAACGAACATATTCGAAAAAAGGTAGTGTGATATAATTTAACAGTGGTAGAACCAATTTAAGGAGCAAGTAGACACGTACAGCACATAAATTCATCCAGTTGTTTAATGACATATGATAAATATAAGCAGTACAGTATACAGTGTTCTGTACAGTAAAACAACTCTTTGATAATGAAAAAATAAACATTAGGTAAAGTAAAATTAAACATTCGGTAAAGAAAGAATAACATTTGGTAATTACATTCGGTAAAGAAAGTTGCAGTTCGGTAATTACACAGCAAAACAAACAGAAGCACAAACGGTCTAAACAACACGGAGACTGACTTGTCACTGTATGTGCTAGTGCACACTCTATATTGAGACTGTACTGCTGTCGAGCTGCCGCGCCGGCACTGTCTGGCCGCTGCGCTGTCAGGCCGCCGCGCCACCGCTTTCAGTTAACCGACGTTTCAGATGACCGGGCTTCGGATAATCGACGCTCTACTGTATGTAAAATATGGTCAATTTTCAGTATACAGTAGAGTCCTGCTTATTTGACCTTTGCTAATCAGACCTTCCGTTTAATCCAACCTAGCCCCTTCAAACAATTTAAAAGATTTTTAGTGAAACCGAATGTACAATGCCTGCACACCACTTTTGTGTCAGGTCTTTACAGCTATGTGTCACTCACATGCTCAGCCAATGACCTATATTCTCTTCAAAAGAAAAATGGGATTGATCATCCTTATACCTGCTCTGTTCATTCATTTCCACTTTTTAGTATCAATTAAGATTCGTGGAAGAGTTGACATTAGAGTGCATTCTGCCTGTGCGTGTTTCGTAGTGTTTCACTTATTATTATTTTTTTTTTATTCACTGTTTTCTGAAAGGTAAAGATATTTTACTTCTCATGAGAATGCAAGATGTAGCAGCGAGAAAACATCAAACCTCAGTAAACAAAAAAATAATTACAAACTTTTTCTGTCAAGTTTGATGATTTGACATACTGCTCTTTATTACTGTAGTGAGATTCTGTTGCTGTTTTGTTTTAGTACAATACATTTACATTTAGTAATAATATTTGTAATTCAAAGTTTTTTAATATAATAAAAATTTAATTCAATACTTTTAAATGTTTTTTAATGGTTCTCCATGTAATCCTACTTTCTAGCTAATTCGACCCGGCTGTGCCCGGTTTAGGTTGGATTAGCGACATTCTACTATACTTTATTACATCAGGAATAAGTACATATACCATGACCTATATCAACGGCATCATAATGAAAATTACTAAATTCAGTAAAAATTACCAAAAGTGACTGATCCAAACTCCTCAGCAATGAACTCACTGGACAATGGTATCATTAATTATAAAAGACTTAACAAACATTATGTGGTAGATTTAAGAAATCGATTTGATTTGTAGGAAGTTACATATCGGTCAACTGTTTATTGTTTTTAAACAGATGATAATGTTACAGTTTAGATAATTAAAAAAAATAAACATTTATCCTTTTATACTAATCCCCGCTGCACCTATTGAGAGGATTTAGATGTCCCTTGCAGTACCCGAGTCTAACACACACTTACACTTACGACTTTAATACTTTACACTCATACTTACATTTAGGGAGGTGATAATAACCTTAATGTGCTTTTCGCCTTAAAACAAAAAATCAAAATTTATAAGTCTAAGTACATTAAGAGAATTATTAAATTAAATCCAATCATTTAGTCTTACAAAACAAGAAACACAATCACATAAATAGCTTAATTTATTTAAATACATATAATGAATAATTTAAACATGACTATGCATTGTTTTGATAATATTACAAAAATGATTATTGCATAAAAGGTATTTTCCTCATGCAATAGAAATTTCATCAACAATAGCTACAAAAGATTAGATATAAGTATCACCTTCCTCTTGAGTAATATGTTACAGTAACTGATTACAGAGACATATCTGCAGAATACAAGAATTACTTCCTTGAAATATAAAACATCAAGAATTTGAATAAAGATTTTTTACAGAAACTACACAACTGACTTGTTTATAATTCAGTACCATTCTGATAACAAGACCTACATAAAATTTACTTTTTCACTTTTCCATAACGGAAATTTTGCGGCTGTTGCAAAATTCTTTACTTAATAACATTTTTGCACATACGTTGTCTTTTAACTTTAGATCTGGTGAAGTGGTATACTTTGAACTTGCCTTTTTTGGTAAAAATATTGCCATAATGGCCTTTACACACGTACTAATGGAATCAGAAAGTTCCAAATACATGTTGGGACAGTACAAAAGTAAGAAGAAATGCATAAATTGAACAAGTCAGTATTGTTACTTATTCTGTGGAAGCCACGTCTAAAATCCTTCAACTTCATTAATTCATTTACCCTCAGTTACTGAAAAGATCAGATCTTGATCTTCTCGGATCAGTTTTTTCACAAGCTTCTGACATTGTGTGTGACCACTGTTTGCTCACTCTTTCTTTCTCTACAAAAACATTTTGGTTTTTCTTCTTTATCATCACAATATTTGCTTATCTATGGCCTTAGAACCTGTTAATGTATAGATATTGAAGAGTTGATCTTACATGAAATGTTGTTTTTACAAACAATGAGCAACTTCCTCTTTTATGGGAGTAAGAGGCCGGGAAGGTAAGTTTCTTTCAATTTTTAATTTTCTCAAGAAAATTTTATAGTAATGTTTTATAACTATGTTTAATACCTAACGTAACATACAAAAATGTAAATTTTTTTAATGTTTTAGTTTTGTATGGTTTTACTACCCAAGTCAAATCTCTCAGTTACTGACAAAAAATAAATAGGTCTACCCTATGTAGAAAGTTAAAGCAATATTTCTTTTTATTTAGGCGAAAAGCACTTGAAGGATATCTTGCCCAACCAGAATATAACTATTTCAAAAGAGTGAACTGAAATTAAACACTAACAACACAACATTGACAAAATATGTAAACTAACAAAATAAAAAATTAACAAGTCGATCAATGACTGACGAATTGTCCTTTACAACTGTACATAGAGATACCCAATCCACACATTTGATGCATATTTTTGAAACCGTAACATTCTAGAAAAACAATGCTGTGATGAAATCAATATCAAACTGACATTTAGGTGGATCCCCTCATCCTATGAGAAATCCATTTGTTAATACAGGCAACCACCACCTCTTCTCTGTGACTTGTATTTACAATACTGACGACCCCCAAGTATGAACAGTATTTTTAACTATCCTCAAAGTATTTTTTAATTGCTCGAGACTGCTCGCTCATCTTCCCAATGCAAATGAAATAGATGCTTTATTTAGAAAAGAAAATCAGAATAACATAGCGTACTTGGCGGCAGCAAAGTTGCTTCCATTGCTGCAATATGTGCTCTAGTGTTTCTAACTGCCCAGCAAAATGTTACTTAAAACACCTTCACCTTGTAGCATAAGTCTGTGCATGGAGAAAATATCTTCTGGGCACTTTTAGTATTGGAGCACATTAGGTAATGCTCAAAATGGGATATAATAACAGTGTTCAGAGCTTTAAATATGGCAAACAGTTCGGTAGAAAAGACATTACAAATTGAGGGCAGTCTATAATCCTTTGTTTGATCTATTGTGTAAAATGCACAACTAACGTTATTTTCCAGTTTTAAGCTATCTGTAAAAATAATTTCACTAAATGGATAGAATTACACAAAGTAAAGAGTATTATGTTTTACATGAGATAGTTATGAGAAATCAAAAGGTTGGAAGAGTAATAGTCCATAAAGGAATAAAACACTGAGACTTATCAAACATTTAGGGCAAGTCAATATACAAGTTTTCAAAAACACTAGAAGTTCTAATGCCAAACAGAGCATTGGCATGTGGATGACCTTCATATTGGCGCAACTGATTACTGCAAATGGTATTATAAGCAGGGTGATACTTGCAGCTGTCATCTCCACATGTTCGCCAGCCTTCTACGGGACTAGAATGAAAAGCACCAGACAAATTGCACAGTGATGTACAGACTCTATTTTTTTTAATATGGAAGGTCGTGTAGGGGAATATACAGCGCTGCCATAATAAATTTGCAAATTTTAATATCAGTACACAAGTCCTATCAGCACCCCATCGAGAACCACTAAGAACACTCAACATATGGAGAATTTTGTTATGCTGTACGTAAGTGAGGGTTCCACAATAATTGGTCATCAAATATTAGACCAATAAAGTAACACTTATTCTTTTAACATTTATTATTACCTGTTTTGAGGGAATGAAGAAATATTTACAAAAATATATTTTTTACAAAATCTGCAGGTTCAACAGTTTTAGCAATAACTGTTTTACAACAAAATAATTTTTAATATCCAATGAGATAAACATGAGGCAACTTTTGGCTATCACACTTTTTTAAAAAATTATTTTGTTAAAATTTTTTATACTAGGTTTAACTTTTATATTGCAAATAATAGAGTTTTACTGTTTAAATAAAAATAATCCCTGTCAAGAGACTTTTTTAAAAATTACCAATTTTAAAAAAGTAATAAGCTTTTATCATAATTCAAATTCAGCCTTTTATGAAAATAACAATATATTCATTCACTTAAGCAAAGCATATACTTTTTTATGAAATAAAAACAAAAATGCTTACGGAAGTGCTAAATTGGCTTGCCATTATAAAAATATCTAAATGATAGATATAGGGTAAAAATAATTTCCACATTCTTGGGTTAGCTTGGATTTTGACACCAATTGATCTGCATAGTTACATTCTATTGTAATTCTAACTGACCGATGTTGGCATGGTTTTACTGACAAACTGTGAAAAGTGACTGTAAAAATAATGTTCACTTACCGCTTGTGTGACCAGGTGTTGCACGTATTGATAATTTATGCCTTCCAAATTCAATAACATCACTCTCATCAATATGAATATCTGCTTTAGCTCCACTCGTTTTGGAGATTACACTTTTACATCCTGGAACCAGTTTCTTAAGCTTTCCAGTTCCTGTAATATGATCTGCATGCATGTGTGTGTTCACTGCAAATAGTAAGAACATAATCCTACTGCATCCAATTACTTATTCATTCTACCATTACTAGTTAGCACAGCACAATATACCAATGGAAGATGCTTGAAATTATAATATCTACAGCTTCAAAAAAATATTTTGCTAAATAACTAACTGTTATTACTATGTACTATAATCAGTATATGTATTAAATAGGTAAACAGGCCTGTAATAGAACATTAATAATAATCAATGTTTCTATATTACAAATTACAACCGGATTCTACAATCAAAATTACACTAACAAATCAAAATTATTTCTGACTTATGTAGCACATGCAATAATGGGGCTTTTGATATCATTGTTAACATTTTCCTAAGCATTTATTTTGAGAAAATTTCACTTTTATAACAAAGCAAAAGTTTTTTATTTTATATTAAAATAAAAAAAACTGAATTAAATTTCTTCATTTTCAAATAATGTTTATTATTCTTACTGCCAATACTTGAGTCAAAGAGGAAAAACATTATATGAACAAATTATTGTAGATATTACGATAACAAACTGGATCAATCTTCAGTATTAAATGACATACTTCAAAAAGCCATCCACATTGTAAATCACACTTAACTAAAAGCTTTAAGATGAATAAGATGAATTTACACTTGCCGTCACTTTTACTGCTGAATAAAACAATCAAATTTACTACATAAAGATATTTTCGATGGCAAGAACTGAAAAGTAAATTACAAATCAAATTCATATAACACAATATATTTATGTATACTTTATTTTAACATTTTTATACAGTGAACGGCTGGGTTATACAGTGGCCCAATGCGAATCGGAGTGGACTACAAATTCAAAACCAATGTTTTTAATGTAAGTGTCACTGGGCTTCATCCCATAGCTTTTACTTTTTCTAGGTTCAGTTTTGAAGCTGACCACTTTCCTCATCTCTCCTCCCAACTTATTATTTCTCATTACCTAGGTTACCTATTGGATACTCGAAAGAAAGGTATAATCTGAGACAAAAGAATAAGGCCAGGAGGGCACCACATGCGGAGCAGAGTTGTGCTGAGCGGAGGGGATTACAGGTTCAAAACCACTGAAAGCTGACTCAGCTTTTCCCCCACCTCCGACATACTTATCATTTCTCATTACCTAGGTTACCACTGCCTACACAATAGTTTCTTAAAATCTGTTACAGCAGACCTAAATATTTAGTTTTAAAAGATATAAATGCATTCTTTAAACTGACTCAACTTCACTTCTAGTTGCCATTCACTCAACTCAGCACAGCTCCTCTCCCAATTTGGTGGCTGTCCAGCCTAAAGGAGCACTAGTAGTTCAGTTAATATGGTGCACGCAATTTGCTACATCTCCAGCCCATACTTAGGTTTTACTAACTTGGACACTTTTCACTATTTATATTAATCCCCTTTATTATATAGTACAAAATAGAAGTTGAACTGTGATTGCAATAATAATTATGTAATTTTATAGCCTATATGCTACATAATCAGTGGTTCCCAAAGTACATGTTATATAGTATTGCTCTTCTAATAAAGTCTACAATGTCTAGTCCCATTATTGTCTTACACTATATATTTGATTTAGCCTAAATTATTTTTTAAATTTAATTTTCTGAAATTACAGTTTACTTTTTCTGGTCTCTCAAATATTTTTTTATCAATAAATATTATTTTGTAAATACAGAACAAAAACATCTATTGTATCTAATTATTTCACACAGTCCTACTACTGTACTTTACAATACAGTACAGCACATACGTTTAACTGTAGGTCTAATATTCAACTCTATACACAGTATTTTAAACGAAGATAAAGAAAGAAGAATGTGAAGATGAAAAGGACAAACCAATACTGTGCAGACGAATATGAATCATATAGCTGCACTGAATCATGTAAATCAACTGCTGCAATATTTAGAGGACCAATAAAACACATTACTGGCCAAAAAACGTTTGCTACATCTATAAGTTAAAAGTGTTTTGTTAAACAAAAAAAATCACTGATTATTTTAAGAAAAAAAAATAAACTGTAGCACATAATTTACAAAATTTCAAAACATTACTTCATAATTACTGGAAGCAAATACCACAATACAATATTCTTATGTTTAATTTTTTTAATTTGTCCCTAAATTTTATACACAGAGTACTGCCATTAAATTTTAGGTGCAGTACTATAAATAACTTTCAATTACTGTAGTTTTTTATTAATTTTTTCATACTGTACATTATTCTGTAAGTTGAGTTTTTAACCTACTAGTTTGCACCACCCAATGATAATGGAGAATCTGCTGTATTTTGCTATAAAATAAATATAATGGTAATGAGAATTCAAAAGGCTACATATTGTAAATTAATAAATTGTTGAATTATACTCACTGACAAATTTCAATTTCAGTCCGAGTTCAGCAACTAACTTTGCATCTCTTTCAGAATGTTCAAGAACTGGATCTATAAGTATCGCTTCTTTACTCTGAATGTCTGCCAATAGATATGTGTATGTGCTACTTTCGGGATCAAAGAGCTAGGTAAACAAATTTGTTACAAATATTACTTCACCAACCCTGATATTTGAATAGTAATTAAAGTATGAGATACAAATAAGTAGACTTAGCCTATACTGGGACCAAGATACCTGGAGGTTTTGGCTTATGTCATACTTATTTTAGAAGTTTGACTGTGAAAGCCAATCGATGTCGACTTTAGCTACTTCTATCTATTAAAACATGTCTATTTTAGCCTTTGTAAAAAAGAAAAAAATTTTTTGTTTGCCTCATATATATATATATATATATATATATATATATATATATATATATATATATATATATATATATATATGTAAACACTACAAAAGTAAATTACTAAAGCAATGACAAAACACTTCAGCTCTTAAAATAAATTATTAAATTAATTACAAAATTAGTTATTCAACAGAAGCATACTGATATGATCGAACAAATAATGTAACAGCATAACATCTAACCTAATGTAATCCTTGATAACATTGTCAAGTCAATTTTTGTACATATATGGGCCCTATAGTATGTTCAGTAACAATTTTTTTTTTATCATGTCAATACTCATATAAAATTGCTTTTAGAATGTAGGGTAATAATAGTGGCTAGGATATAAGTGTAGTTTGTGCAGCTGAATGTTCTTTATGAAATATTGTATTGTACTGTATTGTTTTACTTTGAATCAACTTTCTCATAGCATTCATTGCAGATTTCCAAAAAAATCCACCTCTTGTCTGATATTGAAGGCACCACAAAATGTCTTTATTACCTTAATCCTAAATTCAAACATATTCATCTCTTAGGGTCAGCATGACATCACTGTAAGATGGGGTTGAAATTTCTCTTGACCTCTTCCTGCTTCTACAGTCAGTATAGCTGGTACCACTGACCATAAAACTTTCAATATTTTCATGTTATTATATGTGCATATTCTGTCAGACAAATATGTATAAATAGTGCATGCGAAATTAATTATTTTAATTTTAATTAATTTTGCAAATATTTATATTTAATCCATTAAAGCCAAACAGGTTGTTCATGAACCTTATACTAATTATGAATGGTTTAGTGATGTAAGTGAAACTTTTGTTTATGCATATACAGCCTCTGCAAACATAGGAGCAGTTGGTTAATCCCTTTCTTGCTCCTTTACCAAATGTTATTATGTTTTCTCTCAGTAATTGATAAGTTTGTATTAATACATCTACTATATTTTCTTTCAATTATATTCAAATAAATAATCTAGATAGAGATTATAATAATGACATAGAAATTATAATGTGACATAGGTAAATACTTCTTTACATTTTTTTGTTATAAGATGAATAACAGCTATTATGAAGCTAATCTAATAATGGCTCTCAGGGATTATTACTCTTTTCAATTACTATCAATTATCAATTAAATTGCTTTTCCACTTATAACTATTAATTATGTTTCAATTATTATTAATGTTATTTAACATTAACACTGCCTATTCCAGAGTTAAATAAATATACTAAGCCATGAATAGGACTTTCCTTACTACATTAGTATTACTAAAATTACAAATCAATTTTAATACTCTTACATTAAAGTACTGTAATTATTCAATTATTCGTAATTCACTAATTCTGACTAAAGCAGAAATAAATTTCACAGACTGGACTGAAAGCAACAAAGATTATGGATCTGATTGTGATAAAAACTTAAAAGTACAACATCAGGATAGAGATGAAATCGAAAACAATACCAATCCTGAGGATGTTTCGTTTCTGATCCTAATTTCATAAATTAATGATTTTTGCAATTTTTTTAATATGTACTTTATCAAATTAAAAGATATTCATCAGTGAAAGATTAGATTTTTTATAATATGTTATAATTTTAAGCCATTTTTAATGTAATGTCATATATGCTTATGCTATATTGTGATGTCAATGATATTTATTTTACATGCAGCAAGCTAGATTTCCTATGCAAGATTAGGGCTATATAGATTTCCTATGTCATACCAACATACTGCTCTTGCAAGTTATTACAATATAATGAGGCAGTTATTACATTTATAATTCTTTTCCATTATTCTTATATTTAATTCTGTTTAAATTTACTCTTGTTCTGTTTAATTTTTTGGGTAAATATGCAGTGTAGGTTGTTTTTGTTTATGTACGTTTTTTAATTTTTTTGGTGATTTTTTCACTAAAACGCTTTATTATATGCCCAAAAGCAATAATCCAAAATATAAAAGCATAGGAAGTACAATAAAAATCGAAAATAAAAATGACCCATGTAACCTCAAAACTACTACAGCACAAAAGTAGATTACATGTTTTTGATTGCTAAAATTATAAAAAAACAACCTTTTGTTTTTAGGAAGAAATACTCACTGACCTAACTGACATGGTAGTTAGAAGGTGAACCTAACTAAAACACAGTTGTTGGGTAATAAACACCTTTATTTAAACAAATAAAAAATACTTGACATAACTGACACGGTTGTTGGGTAGTGAAACTAACACAAAAAGAGGCAAATCACAAATAACAGAGGCAATTTTAACAATGTTTTCATTAGAAGAATGAACAAAGTGATAAACCATAACATTAGTAAGGACTGTCAGAATGTGTAGCGTGCATGAGCAGTAGGTACATGTAGTTAATAACAACAAGCAAGACTGGTAAATTTATGTATAAAATTTAGTATGTTTCAATGCAATGTAAACAGCAGAGATGTCATAATATGGTTCCATAAAAAATTGCCTAAAATCGTAAGTAATCTTTAAAAAATTATTTTCTATGTGTGAATATTTTTATTAGATAAGCTATAAAATAAAAGAAAATATTAAAAAAATCACTATTCCAAAAAAAAAAAAAAAAAAAATATAAACCTACACTACATATATACAATTTTTTGTTCTATAATCTGTTATAAAAATTTGTGCTCAAAAGGTTAGTAGTTTTATGGAATACTAACTCTGAGTCTATTATAGACTAGTTACACACTCAACAACAAAGTTGTTCTCAAGTTTTTCAAAAAAAAAAGTTTATATTCTTTTCATTATTAATAGAACGCATTTAATTAATCGTTTTCACAATGAAAAACATTTTACCAACTTTGGCAATCAACTTGGGTTGTATTAGGTAAACAACCAAAATGAGTTAGGTAAAAACTCAACACTGAATCATTAGGTTCTTATTTACTTTTCTTTAAAAAAAGTTTGTATTTTTTTCCTTATTAGTAACACACATTTAATTAATCATTTCACTATGAAAAACATGTTACCTACTTTCGCAGAGTAGTGATTTTAGAGTTATCGGGCTTACATTTTCATTTTTTTCAAGCTTCTTGTAGTTTCTGCACTTTTATATTGTGTGTGATTACATGTAATAAAGTTTTGGTGAAAAAATTACAAAAATTGACACATCACCCGAAAGTGTTGACACCAAAATTGAACTTAATACAAAATCTCATCTTCCTGGAGTGAATATCTCTCAATTAAATAATAAAATATGTAATAAAAGAAAAATATTTTAAAAGCCTTACTTTAGTAGGGCAAGTTAAACAGTATAAATACCCAAACTGGCAAAAAATAGGAGCACTTTGGCAGCAAAAATATGAAAATATTCACATGTCCAGCTAATGCATGCCCATTACTTTCCAAAGTTTTACATCGCAGTTCATAAAAATAAAGTAAATTAATAAACGTCTGAAAAACTTACTTGGCGGAAAAAGAAATCCTTAGTAGTGGGTATGCTATCAGTAAACATCTTTGTACTAAAATAATGTACAGGTACCAACAATTTTGAATGTTGTGGATTGAAATGCCTGAGTACAAGTTTAGCAAGTAAACAGCAACGATTTGTGATTGTAAATGCCATAATTTCACATCAACTAAGTATTTATTTATTTTCTCCCTAACCTTTATTCACACAGACATTATTGCACAATAATTTAAAACGTAACTGATTGGTAGCGGTGGAAATTCCGGAGATGTCAGACTCAGATGACGAATTGAAAGAAATTACGAAAATGGCGGTTACTTTTAATTTCTAAACAACCAAAATCGTTAGCAGACGATACTCGAATTCGAAGTTCACAGACAATAACCAATGAGGAATCGCATATTGGAATATTGTACTTTAATAACTTTATAATAATAAAATAGAACTGAACTGTACAACTCTTCACAATCTGTCATGTCTAATATGCAATCTATAATGCAAGATTCAAATCTAAAGATCAACCTTTAGACTCACAAAATTAATAAATTAAATATCTTTTAATTAAAAGAAATAAATAAAATCTCTTTGTTGTGATACATCAAGACAGTATATATTGTATGATGTAGTTTCTGTATGATCTCCAGAATCTGCATAATCTAGTTAGCATTCCACACTAGGAAAATTATAGTACTATATGTTTTATTTTCAATAGTTTTTTAAAAATTTTGTTATTCTTTGAATAAAAACTTTAACAAAGAATTTTAAGGAAAGAATTTTAATTAGAAAGTAGTAACTGTTATACATGTCGAATATTTTTGTGTTTTATTTCCATACAATCTGTAGATATAAAAATCGTTTGTTAGTACCGTACTCATATATTCCATAAAAGTAATAAAAAAAAGAAAGAAAAATGAAGTAAATTTTATGGATAAGCTACACTAATAATAAATAGTTTTTATAATAAACACTATAATAAATAGTTTTTGAAGTGACTACTTCCTATTGCGGGGTATGAATATGTGTTTAGTACGAGGAAAAAATTCATTTAGCCGTCACGGAATGCTCTAATTTTTGTTTAGTGATTATTAAAATGTATTTTTAAAGTGAAAACTTGTATGCTCGCGGTTGACAAAATACGGGTATAAACATTTGCTTTTTCGTCACGATTGAATGTGATGTAATGCATACATCACAAAATATATTCTTGTATATATCTATACTGACTACGTCTAAACAGCTGATTTCGTTCATTTGCTTCAATATCGTTTCAAATGAGGTTATGTTTATTGCTCTTCTTAATTTAAAGAATGTGTATTTTTTAAATTTGTGTAGTTAAATTATTTAATGTATACCTATACCAAATTTTGAAAACTAGGATCACAAATATTGTATTTATTAGACAGTATAACTGTCAAAAGTAGGGTTATAAACTGATTAATTATTAAAGTCTTAGTTTTTTTTTTAATCGGTGACATAAAATAAGTTACACTTTGAAAATATTTTAACTACAATATTTGTTTTTAAATATCATTAAATAACAAATTATAATCTGTTTAAAAGTTAAATACTGTATTTCAAAGGATTAAATTTAAACAGCAAACGCAATCTGTGAGCACTAGATCAAACTAAATCATCAGATAAACAAAGTGCAGTATTCTACAAGTGTGTCATTGAATTATTAAAGTCTTAGTTTTTTTTTTAATCGGTGACATAAAATAAGTTACACTTTGAAAATATTTTAACTACAATATTTGTTTTTAAATATCATTAAATAACAAATTATAATCTGTTTAAAAGTTAAATACTGTAATACTGTATTTGAAAGGACTAAATTTAAACAGCAAATGCAATCTGTGAGCACTAGATCAAACTAAATCATCAGATAAACAAAGTGCAGTATTCTACAAGTGTGTCATTGAATACAGTATAGTGTTTAAAAACAAATGTGAACAAAATAAAATAATAATTTATATCTAATTAATATAAAAACCACTGAATTATTTATGCACTTTATTTAATAATAACTGGTGATGAAGTAATCATTTTATAATAGAAAATTCTACCAAATTTGATGCCACCAAATTTGCATCTTATACATGTGTAGGTTAGGTCATGCTTATGTTTAGGTTCTTTGGAAAACCATGTTTATTAATAAAAATTAATTTTCTCAAAATACAGCATCATACCATTTATATAATCTGTACAGGTTATTACATAATTACCTGTAAAACTGTACAAATAACTTACTAATAAAATTAATATCTGTTCATTGTTAACAAACATCAGTTCTGTTTGTAAGTTGAAGATTCATTCGATTGTTTTGTCAATGATTTAATTGACTATAGGGCATTTTTACAGTAGCAGTAAAAAACAAATACATGACTCAACCGAGTCAGAACACTCGGATTGAAAAGCAATCGTCAAGTGACGACTGACGAGTCCAATACAATCGAGAACTGTCTAGAATGTTTTTACAATCGAAACAATCGAATAAAACATCTCGTAATCGTGCATCACTAAAACATAGATGAGCTACGAAATAGTTACTGCAGTCCTTGTGTACATAATTTTAATTAAAATTTTTTAGGACTAAAATACGTAATTTCATTAAATTATTAAACGAATACTAAAACGTA
This sequence comes from Callitettix versicolor, assembly GCA_022606455.1. Taxonomy (NCBI): domain Eukaryota; kingdom Metazoa; phylum Arthropoda; class Insecta; order Hemiptera; family Cercopidae; genus Callitettix; species Callitettix versicolor. The sequence continues at coordinate 101,675,162 of CM040185.1, forward strand.
CCTTATAATATTTCCTCTGAAAAGTACAAACTCCATTATGAACAAAAATTTAACAATCAAATGATCTAAAATAGAAGTGGCACTGGATATTCCATAAGATAATTGCGGGAGTGTTTCTGTTGGTTTGTATTTAATGTATAGTTTTACTTTATAAAATTTTAAAATCATTTTTATCAATATGAAAACAATCATTACGTTTTATAATACAATTAAATATTTAAAAATAATTTCATTTTTAGAAATTTACTTAAAACATTACTTAACCTCAATTGAAGTAGGGTAGCAATGTATATACTTAATTTTTAAAATATTTTATAGTTTTGATAGTAAAATATTTATTTTAGCAAATGTTTTTTAGTATAACATATAATTTAAATAACCAATAATGATGTAAATATTTAAATATATTTTTGTTTAATTTATATAAGATTTTTCTTAATTTATCTAGGTTTAAGCCTTATTGTAGAGCATAGGTAATATATATATATATATGTGTGTGTGTGTGTGTGTGTGTGTGTGTGTGTGTGTGTGTGTGTGTGTGTGTGTGTGTGTGTGTGTGTGTGTGTGTGTGTGTGTGTGTGTGTGTGTGTGTGTGTGTGTGTGTGTGTGTGTGTGTGTGTGTGTGTAATGCTTTTAAAATATCAATATAATTTTAACATTTCTTCATGAAGTAGACAATTCTGTAATGCTCCAGTTGCCAAAGATGGTATTTAATTAATATTTTATAAATTGGTTTATAGACAAGGATACAAAATAAGTTGTTTGAATTAGTTTAAGAAAACAACTTTATGTGATCATAATTACTAACATCTCAATAAGTAGGAAATTTTATTTATGAAGTTTTTTTGTTGCTATAGGTCTACTAATTTTTTTAAATTATTATTAGGCCTACCAATGTAATTATAGAGTAGAACTATGAATGATGTATTAGAGTAGGTATTCTTTGGTTAAATTTAATTAGGAAATGTTTTACACTTTAAAGAACTTCTTATAAATTAAACTTTTGAGCATCAATGGTATTTAGGCAAATAATAACATGTTAAAACCACATAATTTCTTAATGAAAACCCTGATTTTGAATTTAAAAGGAGTCATCCAATTTATTTTGAGTGCATTTTAACAAGTTCATAAGTTAGGCCTACAAGACTTGTATGCTTAGAGTTAAAATAAATGTGGTCTGTAAGTCTTATTTTAGCTGTAAGTTCTATCCTGAAAAGGTTGAAGAAAAAATGTAAAAAAATAATTTAATTTTAATGAGATAATTTTTAAGAGACTACAGTAATTCTAAGAGGAGAGCTAAGTAGCCTAATCACTATAATAAATAATAAGTAATACATTATGTTCTAAAATTTACTGTATGTGTTGTGTCTATAGATAGAACACTTAAATGTTTATTACTTTAATACCAATATGGTATTGGTCACTGTGTGCTATGTTTTTATCATAATTATCAAACAATACTATTTCCATTTTACTTTCTTCTATTTCAATTTATATTTCTGATTTTTTATATTTAATTAATACTTTCCCCTTTATTTCCCATTTTCTTCAAATATTAAGAGGGTAGCTGGCTCACTGTCCCTTCTTATTTGATTTTAAGCAAATTTTATTTGAAACCATACCATTTTTAAATAATAATTTTTTTCTATATCTTTGTACTTGGTTATGGGTTTTAAAATATATTCTCTGGAATTAGATGGTCAGTAGTACTGGTGACAGCCATTTTTTGTCCAGCTGGAAAATTTTGCACTGTATATATTCCTCTTAGATTGAATGGCCAAATTAAAATAGCTGACATTCTGGAATATTCTTTAACTAAGAATATCTGCATTTTCTCTATTCTATTCACTGTAACACAAAGCATACTATGCAGAATGCATTCAAATTTCTGGTGTCAAGTCAAGTCTAAGTCTATTACCAATAGAACAAAATAATTAATTTAGTATAGTTATAAAATTTATTTTAAGGGTCTGTAAGAAAAGCCAAGAACACTTATAAATTTGTGCAAATATCCCCCTGTCTGTCAGTAATGTACTTCTTACTCCGAAACAACTTGACTGATCAATATACAATTTGGCAAAAATGGTTTTTTTAGCAGACCAAACTAAAGAAAAATGTAGGGAATATAGGAGGTACAGGCAAAATATATTTTGGGGCATTTAACTGTTAAAATAAATCTTAAGAGTACAAGTATTATTTTTGTTTATCTGTTGTGGGCTATCATTTGAAACTAGAAGATCACTGATTCTGAATACAAAGTTAAGGGTAGCTTCCATTAACCTTGAGTACTGCTGGCCAAGCCCTTTTCTGTCAGCTTTGAATATGAACTGTGGTATACAAGGTTTATAGCCAAGGGGATTAATGGAAGAGGGGCTGGGATCATGGGAATGGGGTCAAATTTACTGTAGATAAAATTAAATTTTTGAGAATTTACTTTAATACAATTACTGCAGTTCTTTCATTTACTAAATTTCCACTTACATATTATATTTTCAACCTATTCATGCAAAGGTTGAAATGATTTACAACATTGCCATAGACGAATCACATGAATGAGTGTTATTATGTCAGCCAACTCTACCTGATCCTTGTCCTCATCTAGCCATCAGAATAGTAAGATATCTTTGCTGCTTTATTTAATATGCAACATAAAATGATGACTTCTTTTTAATGACTCAAAAAGATTATGGAAATTTATAAATGCAAAATTAGGCAAACAGAATAAAAAATCATGTGAAATCAAAACAATTAAGTTGATGGTAGCTTTTTGAATAAGCCTCTTGATATTGCTGATTATTTTAATGTATTTGTCTCATATTCTACAATCAGTAAACAGTTCTCACAATGTGTCTGACAGACTAGTGCACTCTTGACCGCTTCATGACAGTGAAATCAGCTGATCTATTCTTGTTAGGTATTTTATATGCAAGTAATCGTAGGCATCAAAATACCAGTACGTAGGAGTACTGCATTTTGTTGTTTATTGTAAAGCACATAAGTTTATATTTTAACAGTCAATTCTAATTTACAAGTACCAGAAACAGTATGCTTGTAAACATCTCTAACGACTATTTTTTGTTGTTGTTTTGTAAAACTTACGAATTATATGGGTATAAAAATTTACCTTAATACTATGTCTCTACTATCTTACGTCTTTAAGTATCACTGTTGTAACGTACCAGTTAATATGACCCATAACCCATGTCACATTTCTGACCATCCAAAAGTTCAAGGTTAATGGAAGTTACCCTTAATTTTGTAGCTAAAAAGCACATTTCATTATAATCGTTTTTTGGTGATCCTATCAGAAGTAGCTAGTTTTTGCATTTGTAGACAAGCAACATTCCAAATGTCTTTCTTCTGTAAGTTATAAAAACATTAAGAGCAGTTAAAATTAATGCAGTATTATTATTTTTTATTTGATCACAATATTTTTTATAGAGCAGTCAAGTCAACTTCAGATTTTGTATATACTTTATAATAATATGAAAAGATAATTTGGCAGTAAATATTGGATAAACTACAGTGAGTTGTATGTAATTAAGCAGAACAGGCAGGTGAATTGAATGTAGTGAATTATGTGCAGTACATACAGGCTTCCTGCCTATTCATGTTGGATTGACCCAACAATTAATAACAGCTCTAACTTTATGATATGTTTGCATTTTTTCAGGCTGAGTAAAATGGATACAATTCTGGATTCAAAAAGCAATAAGCAGCAGGGAAATTTGAGCAGCAAGGTAAATATAATAATATTTTAAAATTTATCTACATTTGTTAAATCCAATTAATTTTAACTTAATAATTCATGTTTGCCCTACAATCAAATTTCACAAGGTAATTCTGAATGATATTTAAAGTTAATCCTTAATTTATAATTCAAATGGCCTTCCTTCTAAAGATAATAACTCATCCCTTAGTTTCTTGGACTTAAATTGTACATTGTATTTCTGTTGAACTTTAGTTTGCTTCAAACATTTGTTAAAAAACCAACATATTTGGTATTAATATTAACTCAAGGAAATTGAAAGATGTGAAGTATGTTCAAATATTAAATGAGAGAGACTGAAGAAAAAAATAAACAAATATTACTATTACATTGAGTAACCATTTTGTTTGCTTATTTGCTTCTTATGTCTTTTGATGTTCCAATTTAACTTATTTATGTTTTTTGATCTTTGAGCACGTCATCTATTGTTCTGCCCTTCAGTGAATAGTGGAAAACAGTGAACTGAGCACCAAAGTAGCTACTCATTACTAGTAAAGCCCTCTTAAAAATACAAAGAAGTTCTTTTCAGAAATACAAACTAGAATATAAGTTAGCTAATTGCAAACATCTTGAAAAACTCAAAGTTATTTAATGTACTTATGTTGATAACCTTAAAAACTACAAGATGATTAGATTTTTCTCTTCTATGATTATCTGTCTTTTTCGTGTTCCAATTATGGCAAGGGAGGAGTCATGCTGTACTTCATCCCTTTAGTGTAATTATAAATAGTTTTGAAAGAAGTGTGCATTTTTCATTATAACTATTCTGTATTCCATTTAGATGTTTTTTGTATTGTTTGAGGTCTTCTTTATTCAATTAATAAAGAAAAGGGAAAAGACAAATTTGGGTATTGCATAATATGCATTTTTATTCTTTTTTTTTGTTATTTTAAGGTGAAAAGCACATTGAGGCTGTTATCGCCTCTCTAAATGTAAATGTGAGTGTAAAGTGTAACTGTTTGTTAGACTCGGGTACCGCGAGGGACACCTCAATCCTCTCAATAGGTACAGCTAGTCTGCACCCCTGCGTGTGTGTGTGTGTGAATACAGTATTTCATTTTAGAGGGAGGACTCGCTAACCTTTCTCTAGCTTGTCAAAAATGCCAGATGAAATTTCAGCAAAACATTGGAACACAATTGTGTTGAATGGATGTATACCAGTTTTCAATATAATTCAGATTTTTCCGTTCATTAAGGAAAAAGTATGTACACACACACACACACACACACACACACACACACACACACACACATTTGAAATTTGTATTTACAATAATTTGTACAAATTTCAGGATGAGCTGCTAACATATATAAAAGAAGTAGAGCAAAGGCAGAATGCTAAATTACTGTTATGGAAGAAAAACCAAAGTTGTGTTAGAAATAGACCTGATACAGCAAAGCTAGATTCAAGTTTAAAGAAAAATACAGCGTTTGTTAAGAAACTGGTAAGATTTGTAAGCAAGCTAGTACAAATTTTATTTTGTTTTAGTTAAAAATCAGCAGCACTTGGTAAACTGAAATATGTAATGTTTTGTTGTAATCTGAAGAAAATACAGTAAGAATACTAACTCAAATTGATCAGGACTTTACAAAACTTCATTCTATAAAATGTGCAATTTAATATTATTAATGACATTTATTTTATGAGCATACTATGACTCAATTGTTATAATAATGAAATAGCCTTTGTTAGTCTTAACTGAAATAGTATGCAGGAAAAAAATTACAAACAAATTTATTGTTTTTAGATACATAATATTGGACTCAATTTCTTCAAGTCTTAAGAAACGATTTATATAAATATTAGTATAAATGGTGATTTCAAACAGTATTAATTGGTGGTATTTTAACTTTACTTATATGTTTAAGCGCAACTTCACTGCAAGTCAGTTGGATACGTTATTGAAAGACTGTTCTGGTCTGAACTTAACCAAGTACCTGAGTGAAGTTGTTTCGTCACTTGCAGAAGCAAAACTCAAATTCACCGACATACCTGCTGCTGCAACACTATGTACTGAGCTCAACTGTACTTATGCGGACTTTTCTCCTATATTTCATGAACACTGGATTAAGACATTATGTATTAAAAAAAATGAACCTGTAAGTTTATTAGCATAGATACTTACTTCATTAATATATAATTTTAATTTTTACATGTTATTATCTACAGAGATATTTTTTTCCCATCATTTTTTGAATCTACTAAATTTTAAAATACAGTTGACCTCGAATATAGTGCAGTTGAAGGGACGAAATGTATATGAGCGTTGTAAACAAGATAGCGTTGTAACTGAGTATATAGTAAATGAGTTTGTAAACGGCAGAAATACTCTGTGTAGTGAAAGAAAAGCATACTTTGAACTGTATACATAATTAATGGCTATTTTATTACAATTTATTACACATATTACATAATTTTGAAATATATTTTAGTTAAAACTAATAGAAAATAAGTACTGTACAGTCTAGTATGTATACATGCAACACAGTGTGTACACTGTTGTGAGGGTTCATGAGATTGAAGTTTTTCCCCTACACTAAGGCATACAGTGTGTGTGTGTGTGTGTGTGTGTGTGTGTGTGTGTGTGTGTGTGTGTGTGTGTGTGTGAGAACGCTTTTACGGGGAAAACATAATTTACATTGTTTGTTCAGCCTGCCACAAAATTCTAAGAAAGGGTCCATTTCTATTCTCAACCTTTATTCCAGTGGAACAGAAAGAAAAAATGTGCGAATGAGAGGTCATGTCCCCACTCTTGTCACCATAGGTGCTCCATTTTCCTTCACTATTGCTGAGTAGTAACAGTTTGTAGACTCAGATTGGCAGACTCTGTGTCACTGAACTGTTGAAGGTGAATTCTCCTACATGCATGAGAAATTCTCATGCAGGCCGTTTACTAAGTGGCTGGACTATAACAGCAGTGTGACATCGTTGTATCTGAGTTCACAAATCGTTACAACCGAGCCAAAAATACACATACACTTAATACAGAATATTGGGGACATTATGAAAATAGCGCTATAACCGAGTTAGCGTTCTAACTGAGGGCATTATAACCAAGGTCGACTGTACTTGTGGTTTTATATATTGGTCAAGTCTAAACTAAAGAATAAATTATTGATTTTGAATTATAAATTATTTATAATTCTGAACTCTGTAAACTTGTTAAACTATACTTTTTGGACAAATATTTTCTTAATTACTATAAATTATTATGAAAACAATAAATTTGGGAAATGTATGAGTACAAAGAACAACTGCATTTACCGTGTTGTAATTCTTGCTGTGTGTTGTAATACATATGTATCACTTGCTGAAGGACCTTTGGTCTAAATAACACTTTCTTCATTTTCCAAGTCAGTTGAACTATATTTGTCAATTTCATCATCTTGATTGCTTCAAACCACTGTTTATGCTTTATCATACTTGAAAGTCAAGCATTTTCAAATTATAATCTTACTATCACTATAATCTTCTAACATGCATACAGTAGAATCCAGCATGTCCTGCCCATCATGGGCATAACAGACCATCTGTTGGGCGAGTCATCACTTTAGGAAATGCACATGTAGCTCACCAAATCTATATTTGTTATGTCTCAAGTCATGATAAGCAGCCTTTTGATAATCTTTGTCCAGTGTGTTGAAGTGTCTACAACTGATGCTGATAAAGTTTTTGTTTGATACACAAGACAATTTTGCCTTGGTGTTTCTTTGTACACAGTAATCATCAATTTATATTGTTATTGTACATTTATGACTGTAATATACAATGATCACAAAGTCAATCACTTCCTTTAAGCGAGTATCTATATGACTGCTTGAATATACAATACATAGAGACAAGCAATTCATTGTTTATGTATGTACACATGTACATAGCCTATGAACATTGTGAAACTGTGGTTCTACATTAGGACTAATGGCAATAATCCCTTACTCATTTGAAAGTTAACATTTGTTCAAAAGTTTATAGTATTAATAACAATTTATTAATAAAATTGTGTTATAACTTATATTATTGTGTTATAAAAAAATTATAATTTCCATATAATTAAAATATCTTTTATTTTTTGTTTTAGATTTTGAATCCAAGAAAATTGAGTATAGACTTACATTTCTATAGTGAACTTGTAGTGTGTGGAGTATTTTCTCAACGTGAATCATTGCCTTTACTTGGTACTGTACTGACTGTACTGACAGGTGATAAGAAATTCAATAGTCTCAGCATTGCTATTAGCTTTTGTAAACACTGTGGAGATAATTTTGCAGGTTTGTGAAAGCCTTTCAGATTGTTCCAGTTGTCTGGTATTTTTAGTAATAGTTGTTGAATTGGAAATGTGGTTGTGTGTGTCCTTAATTTTGTTTAAACGCTAATGGTTATATTTAAGCTACTTGCATTTATTTCATTTTAAAAATAATTAAATTGAATATGAGAAAGTTTGTGCAATGTTTTTGCCAAAAATTATTTAAACTTCCAGTTTTCTCTCTCCTGTTTATTATTTATGCATTAACAACATTATATTTTTTAAAATGATAAGTATTTTAGATATAAATAAGCCCAGATGTTCATATTTCCTCTTGGAGCTTTGCCAGTCAGCATAGAATAAGAATAGACATAGCCCATATACCATGTGTATTAGAAATTTTGCTAAAACTACCATTTTGGAGGGTGATTCGTGCAGAAAGCTCTGCTTCAACAGTGCATTTGAATCAGACTTCCTTCAGCAAATATACTGTAGTTTAACATACAGATAAGTTAAAAATGTTTAAATTACTTATTACTGTTGCCACATATTCAAGGATTCTTACAATATAGTTGAATATTTAATTAGCCTTTATCATAATTAAATAATAATTTATTTAATCAGAAATTTGCAATTAAAAAGTTTGTGTCTAACATTTATATTTTTTTATCAAAAATGTTTGACCAGTTGAAAAAGGTTGTGGAAATGAGTTGAATTTAACTAGTACAAAAAAAATAATAATAAAAAATAACAGGTGCAAACAATAGTATGCTAACAAACACAGTTGCAACATGCCATACTATGCCATTGCCTTTTTATGTAGAAGTTAGCTTTCTAATCTTGCTTACTTTTATTAACACATAAACATTATATACTGTAAATATTTGTTTAACAAAGTACAGTGATACTCTAACTAATGGTCGATCTGGACAACGGTGTAATTCACAGAATGTAAAATAACCCATATAACAGTTTAGGTTTCGGATATAGGTCTGAACATAAGAGTCTTTTAATTTTGTTTAATTATTTCTAAGCAGATGTGTAAATATAGAATAACATTGTGCTGTGTTACAGAAGGTTAACACAAACAAGCCTTCGATTGATGGGTGTTTTTTTTTTTGTAGGACAATAACTTCTTATAACACCATATTTCTTAGTTATCTGTTCTCAGAATGCCCACTCCTATTAAATTTTATTTAACCAAATTTATTGGAAAAAAAATAAATAAACGAAAAAAAATCTTACATGTACCTTGTTCACACTTTTTACAAGGTACCTTCATACCAAATTTCAAAACAATTGGTTGCATTTGGCCAAAACTGCTTATCAAACAAACAACACACACACACACACACACAGACAAAACCAAATTTAAAATGGTCATGTTGAATCGGAGAACTCGCTTTGATCAGTCAATAATTATTTATTTCATAAGATAGAAAAGGGATAATATACAACAGCTATTTTTGTCAACCTCTTAACTCCTACAGGGAAACATCAGTCAAGGTCAATTTGATGCATTGGCATTTTTTGCTTTGGTATATTTTCTATACTGTTTGACCTTGATGCTTGTAGCTCATAATACCTTTCCTCCTCCTTTGACCACACACCTCAGGCATTTGGTATATTAGTTCTGCTGTAGGATTTGAGGGATTCAATTGTTTTTGTGATTTTAGTGTCCGTCATAAATACCTTGTGTTACCCTTACCATTATTTTGCTATCAGTCAGAAATGAAAGATGTTTCTGTTTATGTTCTTGTATCCTATATTTGTACATACATTTTTCCTGTTTTTTTTGTGTTTTGGTAATTATACATAAACTGTAGATTTTTTCCTGTTTTTTGTGTTTTGGTGATTATATATAATCAGTTATATTTATAGACTATATATATATATATATATATATATATATATATATATATATATATATATATATTGCCTTTTGTGAGTATATATAAACTGTAAATTGTTTTTTCCTGTTTTTTTTTTTGACCGTATACGAACTGTATATAGACTGTACCTAGTTTCTGATAGTTTTATTGTGTTTTTTACATTTTGTTTATAAAATGAACCATCCTGGTAGATCTTTGTAACTAACAATCCAGACTTTGGTGTAGTGTCTGCAGAATGTTGGATACTGAGAACGTAGGCAATAGAATGGAAGATGACTCAGATATTGATCAAGATTTTTTGGATGACTCGATTTTGTTGTATCAGATAATGATAAACATCATCTAGCACAAGTTCTATAGTGCTTATTAAATAAATTTCATTTTTTAAATTGTCTTATACTACTCTGTTACCTTGAAAATAACTGAAACAAATTAAAACGTAAATGTTCTCTCAAAATATGATGATCAAAATGACCGTATGTTTCCCTTAACGTTATTAAAAACATGTTTCCATATAGGTGTTAATCTACTGTAAAATAGCTTGTCAGGGGTAGGAGACAAAGCTATACACTGGACACTAGCACATCTCGTTGCCACTTCCAACTACATAACACCATTTTTGAGCTGAACTGCAGACTCATAAACATGACCATGTCAATTGATTCATTCATTAAGTGCAAATTGAGAAATTTGTTTTCATTCTGAAGCCTAAAATGGTAATAAATTTTATTGTTAGCTCTAGGTCCTTATATATATATATATATATATATATATATATATATATATATATATATATATATATAGTCTTAAATATTTTTATTTATTCCACATCACATTACATTATGCTATTTACAATTTTGTATTTCCCTCTGTCTGAAATCCTTGATCTAATTCTAATAATAGCTATAAATTAAACAATCAGTAATTAATTATATATTTTTTCTTTTGTCAACTTCTAAATGTAGGACTTGTGCCGACAAGGATTAGAAAATTGTCGGATCAATACTGTATTCCTGTTCCATGCTGTAGGTTGCTTAGTGTAGAAAAACAAGCCAACGTACGAGCGCTATTCAAAGAATATTACTTGGCCTTGAGTCAGTACTTGCAAAAAGTAAGCTTTTTTAACTATTAATTATAGTATTAGCATAAATAATAGAAGATACAGCTAGTATGTGGTACAAACAAGCAATGAGGTGTACAGGTTGGCTGTCAGCATTACTTAGTTTGGTAATTTGTGTACATCATTTAAAATGTTTAATTTAATCCACAATTGTGCTGATTCAATGATTCAGCTGATTGTGAAACTTGGACTATAATGTGAAGTGTGTTACCTTCTCAGGTTTATCAACAATGAGTAAAGAAATGATGCACAATAGTTTAATAATGAAGGGCACATCATATTCATGATGAATTATGAAGTGGACACCCGTCTTTAGAATTTATAATAAAGAGAATTGACAGAAAAATCTATTACAATAAATAATACAATGCACAATCAATAAACTAATGAGAGAATAATACCTAACAAGAGAGCCACGTAGAAAATACTTTCCCTACAATAAGTCAATGTTAATTATCTTAATTTTTTTGACAAATACAAAAAAAAAATAGGAGAAAGTCTATGGAGAAACTTCTGTTTACAATATTCCTTCTCTATATTACTAGTCCTCCTCACTCAGTGCCTGACTTGAACTGAAACTTAACTGGTATCATCATCTAGCTGCTGACTGATGTACTGTTGTGTACTGACTCTTAGAACTTCCTTTGCTGGTGGTCTAGCTGCCGACCGGCAAACTTGCCATTGCACGCTGACCTTGTAAACTGAAAGGTGACCTATTTTTTCTCCCAGCTTTTATTCTTAATGCTGATATACCTATTTAATTGTTTATAAGAACAGGCATTATGTTCTTATAATATGTTTCATATGTTTCATAATCAGTTTCATAATTAATTTTTGTGAGCCTTTGTTAATAATGTTTGCTTTTTGGCTGTGCTCTTTACAATATTTCACATTAAAATTTAAAATGTGTAATTTTAATTCCTATCAGAATTCCTGAAATAATTCAGTAGAATTCTGATAATCTGGCACCTTCAGTACTTTTCCAGTGCCAGATTAAAAGATGGTGTCTACTGCAGCTGCTAAACGTTATAGATTGAAAGCAGCTAAAATATGAATTGTTTATGAGGAAAAAAGGTTAATTGTTTTTTACTGAAAATTTTTAACCGTTAAGGTTATCATCGTCGTTTACTGAAAAATAGGCCACTACTATAGGATATATATACCCTGCAGGGGTGTGCAGACTAGCTGCACCTATGAAAATTTAGATGTTCCTCGCGGTACCCAAGTCTAATACACACTTACTTTTGGGGAGGCGATAATAGCATCAATGTGCTTTTTGCCTTAAAATAATGTATATATATAACAAGTCCTGATTGACTGATTCATAATCAATGCAGAGCCAAAACTATTTTAGCAAACAATTTGAAATTTTGAGGGTACATTTATGTTACCATATAGACATGCACTAAAAAAGGATTTTTCAAAAATTTGATCTTAACGCCATAAAACTACTTACCCAGTCCAACTTTAATAATGAAGATACTATAGCTAGATACTGTAGCTGGATTTAAGATTGAAATTTTCAGGGTACCTTCTTACAACAATGTTGAGGTGCACTAAGAAAGGATTTTGCAAAAATTTGATTTTAACTCCATTAAACTGTTTACCCAAGTCTAAATTTAATAATTAACATATAGCCGAGACTATTATAGCTAGAGACTTAACATTTTCAGGGTAGCTTCTTAAAACAATGTTGAGGTGAATCGAAAGAACTTTAAATCACAAAAATCTGATAATTTAAACTATTTCATATGATCAATATTTATTATATTATTTTTCTTACGTCAGGTAGGCAAAATCAGTCGTAATAATCCGATTTTTGTTATTTAAAGGTGATTACTTTGTTTTACATTCTCCATTTTTAAAATAATACTTCTATGATATTTGGTTATCAGGAAAGCAATAGCATATCAAAAAAGTCATCCAGAAATTCATAGAGTGACAGCAACAGCTTATCAAAATAATAATCCTGAGGTGCACAGAGCTGCTGTAGCTATATATCAAAGCAATCATCCTGAAATTTACAGAGAATCACAAAATCTGTATAAGTGCAATAATGTGGGAATCTAGAAGAAAAATCGTTTGTGCCAATAGATAAATTAAAAAATTATCTGGTCTGGCATATAATCCCAAGATAGATTAAAAAAATGAT